>PYHX02000495.1:62406502-62664417 GCA_004302925.2 Cochliomyia hominivorax | reverse complement strand
ATTATGTAATTTTTTTTGGGAAAAAGTGGTTGAAATCGAAAAAAAACTGAAAATTGTTAAATATTTTAATTCTGGGATGAACTGGTGATATACAAAATTTACTCAGTTCAATATATAATGTACAAAAAGTCACCAAAATTCGAAAAATTTTCAATGGTAAATAAACATAAACACTTTTTTCAATTAAAATTAAATAGAAGTCAAAATGACTTGCTTTGGCAATCTAGTGTTAAATGTGTAAACTATTACACATTAACTTATATATAGTTTCGAAAATATTTTTTTAAAAAAATTTAGACAGTTACACCCATTTTCTTTTAGAATTTGGAATTCTTAAAAATGGAACTCCAAGGTATTTAGCTACAACATGTCTTGTTAGTGTAATGGTATTCTAATATCATTTTAAGCATTTAATCATGAAATGGAGGTGATATAACATTTTTGAAAAGCACAAAAAATAATGGATCAATCATCAAGTCATTTATCCGGACAGATGGAAATCTAGACCGTAAAAAATTGTCAGTCCACAAATGTATTTAACTAGAGGATCTTAGCACAGATTTTTAGCGCAATAAATTTTAATAAAATAAATCTTCCGCTCGTCAAGGGTTATATAACATTTTCATACAGAGAATGCGTATACTTAATATAAGGTAAATTTTACTTATACGTTCTAATTTTGTATCCACAGGCAAGTGGTGAGTAAGGCATATTAACTTTGTCATTCCATGAACAACGTTAAGAATGAATCAACTGAGTGTATCAAAATCTGAGTCGATTTAGCTATGCTGTCGGTCTATCTTTGGCACTCTCACATCCACAACAATTGACAGATCTTTATGAAATTTGGCCTGAGTACTGAGTATTGTCTCAAAGTATTTAAAACCAGTAAGATTGGTCTATATTATAAAGAATATTGACCGATATCTTTTGGCAGCCTCTTATTTCAAAGTAGATCCTACGTAAAATTTTCAATTTAAAGATTGAAAAATTGAACTGAAATTTTTCGTTAGATTAAGCAATATGTACCTCATTACTATTTCCAAGTGATCAAAATCGGGTCAGTAAAAAAAAGTTTTAGCTAAAAATATAAGTAAATTTTTTCATATTTGTATGCATATATGTGAGTGTGTATGTATGTAAATTGTGTGTACGAAACATAATTTACTTCATACACATTTGTGTTGTAGGGTTTTGAAGATTCAGCCATAGCCGAATATAGCTTGTTTTGGTAATAATTTTGTAACTTTGAACCGTCCGCGGTGTTTTCGCGGAAGTGTTTATCCTGGACTATGTAAATTACTTAAAAAATGGTTTTAAAAATATTTAGGTCGAAATAAATGTAAAAAAGTTAGTGTCTTTTCTTTTGTAAGTTAGTGGATTTAATAAAGGTCTGAAAATATGTCTAAAGCATGTGCCATATTTCCTATAAAATTTTAAAAAATATATATATTTATGTATTAACCGCATTAGGATAGAGATAGAAAAATTGATTAAAATGAATGATCAAATAAGTAAACACTAAAATTTAAAAATATATATATATATATATATATATATATATATATATTATATATATATATATATATATATATATATATATATATATATATATATATATATATATATATTATATATATATATATATATATATAAAAGTTCGGAGACCTCGATATTTCTGATTAAAAGTATAAAAAATATTTATTTTTTAAATTATAATAATAATTACACCATAAGTAGTGATGAGGGTAATTTAACTTTGTCATTTCGTGTGTAGTGCCAAGGAGAAACATTATCGCATTAAAAATAATTTTCCGAATTCAACGAAATTTGCTCACATTGTTTGTTTTAAATAGAGTCCGATATCGGTTCCGAAAAATAATGTTTCTAATCTAAACAAAAAGATTTAAAGAGAAATTTAACTATAATATACATTTAAATGATTTTATCAACATTTACAAAGAATTATCAAAATCTGATCAGTAAAAAGAAAGTTATAGGCTGAAATATGTTTTTTAATATCTTTTTATTTAGGACTTTAATGACCTTAAAGCTCAATTCCGGGAAGAATATTTGTATGGAAGGTACTTGAAATATTGGAATGAACATGTCCAATTTCAAAGGCCTCGTCTTTAGTACAAAATACTAATAATTACCAAATTTTATCGAGATATTTCAAAAATTGCGACGTGTAGATTTCTCACAATGTGTTACATGGACAGATAAACAAACGGACATCGTTATATCGGTTCAGAAATTGATTCTAATTCGAACGGTATACTTAAAGATGGGTGTAACACCATTTTTTCTGCATGTTACAAACATCAGCACAAACGAATAATACCCCAATATCCTTTGGTGGTATTAATACATTTTAATAAACGTCAGATTTTCAAATTTTGCCAGATTAATTTATAAATAATTGCACAAACACTTTTCAATATTTCCAATTAGTTCAATTAATAATGTAAAATATTTGATAAAATTAATAAGAAATTATCTCTACTTATAAACAAATAATTTATACGTTACAAAATGCTTCAAACTCTCAAGATTTTTCCAATAATTAGGACTAATAAAGGAGATTATTAATATTTTATATTTCAATCAATATTGTATTCTAATATTAATTATATCTTGTGTGTATCTTACAAATTATTATCTGAACAAAATTTACTTCAAACGTCAATTAACAATTGTTGCTAAATAACATTTGTTAATCTTGTGAAAATTTTTGGAAAATTATTTACAAGTTGTTGTTACAAAAATAATTTGTAAAACATTTTACTGATTAATAAAAAGTGTTGATTTAAATGAAATGAAAAGAAGTAAGAATGCTATATTCGGTCATGCCGAATCTTCAATACCCTCCACCACAAATTCGTGTGAAGTTAATGCGATTGGTTGTGTAGATAAACGCGTTTCTTGAATATAACACAGAAACACTTAAAAAGTCATAAAATTAGATATATTTTGTCTATAAATTTTTTTCTATTGAATCGATTTTAAAAATGGGCGTACCAACAACTGACATACGGGCAGATGAACAGACAGATGGACATAGCTTAACTCGACCCAGATTTTATTTTGATACATGAATATAAAATCATTATGGGGATTGAGATGATTCCTTCTTAGCGTTACATACGGAATAACAAAGTTAATATACTCCCTTCACCACTTGTGGTGGTGGAGGTTATAAAAATATATATTTTAGAATTTGAAATTAAACCAGTCAGAAATTTATTGCCTCAATTTTTTAATATTTTTATTCGACATGACCGAATACAGTGTTCTTTCTGGTTTTAAATGAAACTTTTATACCCTACACCATCATATGTGTTTATGTAGATATTTGAAACGTGCAAAAAATAGTCCTACCACCACTTCACTTCCGTTTCTGGAAAAACAGTGTTTGTACTATCACAACAAAGACTAAGATCCCAAGCTTTCGATTACCGCCGGTAAGGAAACTGCAAAATACCTCTTTCAAAGAGTGTGAAAAATTCCCAAACGAAAATTATAATGAAAACTGAACACGCAGCATGCAAGGATTTTGATCACACTGTCGGATACCCTCATTATGCCACTTGATTATATTTCACATGATCGGTCATAATATATCAAACATGGAGTCAGTTGCAATTCCACTTGGTCATATTAGGAGCAGTATATTTAAATACTTTCTCGAATAGGCGAAGATAGATGGTTTGAACAAACCATGCCTGCAGCCACTGTGTTCAATTTTATGCAAATCGATGCAGCTGATCAGAAGTTACATATAAATTTCTAAAAAAGTGTTTTTATTCCACTGTGCCATGTTAGAAGAAAATTCAATGGATCAGTCCACATTTAAGAGTTTTAAAAATTGAAAGCCATATTACAAGAAGGTGCATTATATGAGAGGTTTAACTGACTATGGATTTATATATGACATATTCGTTACATATGTTTAAAAGCGGATATAAATGATTTTCAATAGAATCGGTTCATATTTAATAGTTTTCATAAGTTTAAATTTATGTAAAATCTAGAATATCAAAAACGTTTTAAAATAATATATGATGTCATTATAATTTAAACTTCATTATTCTCATTTAGCTTTTAAAATCTTGTGTAAATATCTTTTATCTGATAAATAAGGCTTTAATTTTTCCTCTAATTACTTAGAAAATCCTTTTTATATTTAACCTCAAGGCCATTGTTTATTTACTTCCTTTTTTACATTTCAGTCCATTTACTTTTTTCTTTCATCTGTTCTTCTGTCATAATTATTATTTATGTCTTTCATAAGTTAAGAATAATTAAAAACGTTAATTAAGTATAAAGATTTTATATATGAAAAGTTTAGTTTAAAATTTTCCTTTGTTTTATTAGTTAAAAGATTTAAATGTATTCGTTATTCTTTCTCTGTATTTGTAATTAATTATGTGTTGCTTTTTGTTATTTCTATATTTATTATGTAAATTCTATTAACTGTCTTTTTGTATACTGCAACTATTCGTGTTTCTTTGTATTTGAGTCGTTTGTATTGGTGTGTGTGTGTTTCTGTGAGTTGTTCTTAATAGAAGTGTTTCTTACACTACCGAAAGTGGTTGGGGTATTATGCGTTTGATCTGAAGTTTGTAACATGTAGAAAAATTAGTGCTACATCCACCTATAACTATACCATACGACTAAAATCACTTTCTTACTCAATTTAAAGATGTCCGTCCATCTGATATTTTTATTATTCCGTCCCAATTACGAGACATTGGCCATATTCAGTTCAATTTTTAAAGTAGTTTCTCATACAAATTTTCATCAAAATTTTTTTTAGTTTATGATATTAAATTGAATAACAGTTCGCTAAAAAATTAACGAACAATATGTTATATCAACAGATATTTAGTAAAAACGGCAGTAAAGCATCGTAAGCTAAATAACACACAAATTCTACATGCATGTAAGATCTCATACATGCAACCTTAAAAATATCACATATACATATACATTTATACGTTATTATTGTAATAAAAATTGGTCAAATCAAAATAGATATAAGAAAACAATCGATGTACGAAATTAGCGAGGGTCGGTCTAATAATTCTAGCTTCTCTCGAAAATTGATTTTTAAACGTATAAATTTGACATACATTTAGTGTCACCATGTAATGTACACGTGATCATAGATGAAATTAGACGAGAGTCATTCATTAATTTTTTGTTTTTAAAAACGAAGTCTAAAACCAATATTGTGATATAGAGTATTATAGTCGAGCTTGACTGACTTTAACATTCTTAGTTGTTTTAAGTCTGTGAAGAATTTTTACTGTTAAAAACAGAGTATAATTATAAACAGAAATCAGCATAATTGCTAATTAGCCAGTCATGCTGATTATTGTTGAAACTTTAAATAAACTAAAATAGACAGATTTTTATGTCTTGGTGTATGTGTGTGAGTGTAAGTAATAAAAGTTTTGTGTGCAAAAGTCAGAAACTAATATTTCATAATTTTTCGTTTTTGTCTAAAATGTTAAAAATTTGTCTGTTAAAGTTCTAAAGACTTTTACCTTCACAAATTATTTGGAGTTTCTTTTTTTCAAATTCTTTTTATTTTGAAAATGAAATGAAATATGAGGATGTTAAAAATTATCATTTATTTCTCTTAATTTTTCTAGGACTTTTTGTTTAAATTCACTCGAGAAACTATTTTAAAAAAACATTTTTAGGTTGTGGAAAAAAAATATTTTTCCTGATTTAAAAAAATATAGCAATTTTCGAAAATAAATCTTTTGACACGTATAAAGTTATGCAGTATAGTTCTATGAATTGGAGATCTAGATCTTATAGAATTTCTATTGACATTTTGTAAAATCATGCAAAATTTGTTATTCGATTCCAAATATTTTTTACTTCCCAAAGCTCCGGATAAAGTTAAAGATTTTGAACCAGTTTTTGATCCGTATTTGTTGATTTTTTTTCTCATGCTTTAAAAGTGCCTTTAATCATTTTTATCTAAAATAAAACTTTTACTAAAAACATAAATTAAATTTATTTCTTTCTGAAAGGAATCCTTTCGATTTAATTTAAACAGTGTGGAAAAAAACTTTGTGGGACTAAATGCGGATCATTTCATATGTAAACCTTTTTATTTAAATTTGTTTCACACTAAACCAAAAAAGGAAGTAAATATAAAAAAGGTGTAGAATTTAAGGAAATTAGGTTATATAACAGCCAACGAAATCTTTATTCATCGTAATAAAAATTTTAGTTAATTTTTCGTCAAATTGACGAATAGTTATCAATTCGAGTTCGTTAAAAAGAATGCAGTTAATTTGAATAAATATTATTCAATTGGAAAAAATAATTTTTTTATATTGATGAATAGTTTTCAATTTAATAAATTAATATATAAAATATTAAGTATAAGATATTTTATGAAAAAATTCGATAGGGCCAGGGGAAGGAATATTCCCTATATAAGGCAAATATTGATTGTATCTTATATATAAATATATTGTATCTTAAGTACTGTAACAGTTTCAAATTTGGCGAAAATTGCCTTCTCTAGAAACTGTTTTACTGGACAAAAAGTAAGACGGATAGTAACAGGGGAAGAAGTAGTCCCTATACAAAACAAATATTGATTATCAAATAGCTAAAGATCTATTACAGCGAGAATTAGTTCCCAATTTCGATATCAGACAAATGAAAATATTGTTAATCTGATCAAAATGAGTGACCAGAAAAAAGTGCGTACTTAAATTATTAAATATTTTCAACAAAACCAAACTTGGTTCTACAAAAAGTTGGCCAAGTATTCAAAGGTCTATTCTAAACTATTTTCCAAGTTATTAAACAGTATCGGGAAAAGTTGCCAGTTGATAGAAAACTTGGTTTAAATAGTAGGAATGTTCCATATAATGTTTCTAAAGCCGAAAATTAGAATAATTTTTAAAGGAACTTCCAAGACATCCTGAAGGAAAGCAGCCTGTTTAGCTCAGTGCTCGAAAATTGAAGTCAGGATTTCTAAAAAAAAACACACTCTTACTGCATAATGATTGACAACATATATTTTCTGGCAGGTTTTCTCAGCTTCTTGGTCAAAATTTGCATGTTGCAAAAAGCAATCAAAAATTCCCAAAATGTTGCGAAAAAAGAAGGCAATCATTTGTTACATGAACTTACCGAAAAAGGCTGTTGCCATTCATAAGGCTTCATATTGAGTCCACTTATTCTTGGTCAGACGTGGCATCTTGTCACTGTGGTAAACCAACCCTCGCGGTAGAGGAACATTAATGTGGTATTTAAAGCGAAAGAAGAAAAGCCTACAAACTTGTTGGAAGATCGCAAAAAAGTGTTTACTTTGTGGCAGGTTTTAAACAGATATGGAATGTTTGTTCGAGCAAAATTTGGACCCATTCACTTCCTAATGAAACTGAATTATTGGAACAAAATATAGAATGGATGAATTAGGGGTAGGTCCATACATAGACCATTTTATTTCCCTTTCATATTTTTTTTTTTACCACGTCGCAATTTTTGAATTGTCTCAGAATCAAGGACGGAGTAGAATTGTCGATTTGCTGCACAAGTAAAAGCTGGTATTATGTTAAAGACAGATCTATTTATCTATGATCTTACTGAGTAAGATGATAAACTTCCTCTACAGAAACACTTAAAACATATTGAAACTTTATATGATTACGATAGGGCATATAAAGGTGTGACCAAATCGATGTGAATCCTCTGAATTTACGGGATATAAATTTTAATGAAGTGAACAAAATCTGATCAGAAAGACTGATTTGTTCCTCATGAGAATTAAGCATCTCTTCTAGTTAAAAATATATTAATTTCCCTTTTATATTACCAAATATTAGTTATTGAATGAATTTGATTTTATTAGTTTTTATTTCTCATAAATCACTTAATATTTTATGCTTCCTCATTTAATAATGTCACAAAAACTATTTTAGTAAATTCATTAATCTTATACTTCGTGGTAGAGATATGGTTCTATATAATAAACAAGTAAATAATATTTAATAACATTAACTTTAACAACATTTTTATAATCTTAGCAGAAAAATTTATATAGAAAGCAGAAAATATCCTTAAATATTTTTTTTTCATGAATTAAGTACTCCTTAATTTCGTTTTTTTTGTCATTTTGCTCCTTATAATTTTCATGTTTTTTACTATACAACTAATAATACAAGTAAGTATCCTTATGAGAGAGAGAGAGAGTGAAGAAGAAGGAAAAAACTGAGAAAGGGAAAACCATTATGAACATGTTGAACAAAAAAGGAGCTGTTGTTGAACTCCTTGTTGGCAGCTGAATAAAATGAAATTAATGTAAGAGAGAGACACACATTTTTCAAGTTAATATTGTGACCTTAATTCCGCTTTTATGAATAAGGAAAAAACTGAAACCAACAAAAATATAGGAAGAACTCTTGCCTTTAAAACCCTGACTACGAACATAAAAACTGAACAGTTTTTCCCTTAAAATCAAGCTTTTCTTAATGTTTTTTTTGATTTCATTTTTTTTTTGTAACTACAAGATACTTTCGTTAAAGTGTTTGCTTTTTCTAAAGTTTATGTGTGTAAGGGTGTGTGTTTGTCGTTTTTTTTCTTATATAATTTAAATAGTGATTTATGTCTGTCAAACTGGCAAATTTACATGAAAATGTTTGAATTTACTCTTGGGTTACAGTTGTAGAGCTTGTAGAAGTAGAGTAATTCGGGCGTTAAACGTAGACATATAAAACAAACAGACATATTTGCTGTAATTAAAATTTAATTAGAGATTTTTATACAAATGAAATTTCTACAACTGCATTCTCATCATCGTACTCATCATTATTATCATTTGTGTAATCATTATTGTGATTATACCCTACACGACAATTGGTGGTTGGATAATTTGCGTTTGTGCTGATGTCTGTAACATACAGAAGAATGGTGTTAAGTACATTGTTCGACCCATATTCACTTTTTTAATTCGACTTTACTATGTCCGTCCGAACGTCTATCTGTTCGATTTGACATCCATGTAAACATTGCACAAGGTGTCTAATGAAAAATAAAATGGAAATGAATCAGTAACTTCCGAAATTCTAGTCCGATTTTAATGAACATGGGTGAAATTAGAAGTATAGGCGAGTTAAGGTTTTGAGTTTGGACTTTGTAGAACAGTGACCGGTCCGTAGGGTCCCAAAATTGGTTAACTCGGGTCATAAAAATATTTCATAGATTCTGCTACTGAAAACTTTAAAATTTTACTTTTTGACCGATCCTGCTGAAGTTTTCATGCCATAGCGAATCCAAATTTTGTCCGATTTTTGTCAAATATCATTCATTTTATTAAAACGTATGACAATGCTTATTAAAAAAATTAAAAATCTTTTTAGAATCAAAAGTCTTTAAATTTAAATTTCCAAAAAATGTCGATTTTTCACCGATTTTTTGCCAAAACAAAAAATTGTTACACTCGTTGTAACTTATAAAAAAATTCTGAAATATCCTATTCCGAATTTATATTTCTCTGCAACGCAACTTTATTGTCTTTTGTATAATAGACAAAAACGTTTTTGAAACTTTTAATTAATTTTGAAAGAGTCAGAGTTTCTCAAATTCAAACTATGTTTTGTCAGCACACTAATTTCTGGCTTAATATCTCAAATGGCAAAGCTAGAATTTTTAGAAGACTTATGATTTGTTCAAAGCCTGATATATGTTCTATTCAATAATAGAATTTTGTTGATCCCAGATATAGGTTAAAAGGATCCCGTAAAAAGAAGAGAAAAACAACATTTTTGGAAAATTTTGAAAGTTTATTTTTTAAGAGAAACCAAATAATATTAAAAGCTTCCAATTAAGTTTCAAAAAAGTCTATCTATGTCCAAATTTCCTTAAGATATGTTGAGTAAAATTTTTTTTAAATATCAAAATTGAATAATTGTAAAAAAATACTTTCGTGGCACTTTTCCACAAAAAGTATGCAACTAATTTTATTATTGTCAATAATGTTATACATTTCTGAAAAGGAATTATTTCCGACATACTGATATATAATTTATCTAACTTCATTTTCTATGTGTCATAAATAATAATCAAAACATTACAGATATTCTGACAACGCGTTTTAAAAACTCCACAAGTCACGAAATCAGAGATAACTTAATGACATTTGTTACTGCGGCCCATGAACGAAGGCTGTTAAAATTGGTTATATTCAGCACAAAATTTAAAGTATCTCCCATAAAACTGTCCTTTTGGAATGAGGTTTTAAGCTCATACAAGTTCTAAATATAAAGCATTTTAAATGAAATTATAATATTCTAAAACGTTGTGCGAAATTATGCGAGAGTCCATTCATTCTTATAGATTCCAAACAAGCTCCCCTCCAAATATCACTTCGAAGAGCATAAATCTCTTACACACATTGATCAAATTAATATAAATATAGGCAAAAATACGAGGGATGTTGTATAATAGAAGATGTAATCCTAAAACAAAACGTATAAATTTCGCTTAAATGTTTGTATCATAATAGTGTACTGAACACGTTAGCATGGATCAGAAGATCAAATTATACGAAGTCGTTAATTATTTTTTTGTAACTATCACTTATAATCAATATTGTGGTGTAGGGTATTAGATATTCAGGCTTGACCCACTATAACATTCTTACTTGTTGTGATTATATCCTACACCATCGTAGTTAGTTGGGGCGATATGTTTTTGTACAGATATTTGTAACATACAGAAAAAATGGCTTTAAGTATATTGATCGAATAAGATTCACTTTCCGGGTCGATTTAACTTTGTCTGTCTGCCCGGCTGGCTGTCCATGTAAAAGTTGTGAACATTTCAGTAGTTGCAATTTTTGAGATATTTAAATGAAATTTAATATATTATATTGGCCGAAATACGAAACCTATTGAAGTTGACCATGTTTGTTTTTGGGTATTTTTCATACAAATGTCCTTCCGGGATGAGGTTTAAAGCTCATAAAAGTGATTTTAATGAAATATGGCAAAAAGTAATCCTATAATATTCTACAACGATGTGTCAAATTATACGGTCGGTCTATTGCTTCTCACAGGTCCCAGGCAAGACCGCTTTGAAACATCACTTTGAAGGGCACAAGTATCACATTTACGCTGGTATTGCAACAATAACTAGTCAAATTAAAACAAACATAAGTAAAATCGATATGCAAAATTATACGAGGGTGGGTTCATCATTTCTTGTAGTGCCCATATAAGGCTCCGAAGAATTCATTTTTAAAGTCCGAAGTTTCACATAAATGTTACTGTCACAATGATGAATTGAACACTTAAGAATAAATCAAAAAATAAAATTATACGAGCGCCGCTCATTAATTTTTTGTAACAACCAATATTGAGGTGAGGGATATAACACATCCGGTCTTGACCGACTATAACATTCTTATTTCTTTTTAATAGAAGTTGATATAATCTGTATTTTTTTCCATCACCATCATCATCGTCATCATCATCTTCTTCTTCTCAGTTATCGTAATTTCAATTTTTTAAGTGTTAGTTTTTGCCACTCTAAACTGTTTTTCTGATTTTCAGTTTTAATTTAAATAGACACATTTTAGTTTCTTTTTTTTTTGCGTCTGTTAAAAGTATATTAAAATAAATTGTGACACTTGGTTGTGATAGTATTTAATTAAAAAATGCTTATTTGAAAATAAAATGGAAATAAAATAATTTTTGAATGATCACTTTAGAAAACTTGTAAAAAAAAGAACGGATATCAGAGATAATAAATTTTAATTTATATTTAAATAAACATTGATTTTGACATTCGAATAAATATTTAAATTTTAAAATAACAATGGATTATTTGAAAAGGACTTAAATTGAAAGAATGCTTAATAGAATAATTCACTAATAAAAGAGATTTTAAAAATATTTATTTACATTTTGCATATCACGTGCAGGAAAATTTTTCAAGGAAGAAACTATTTTATATGATGGATAAGATTCAGAGACATCGAATCATTAATGTCCTCCATCACTAAGATTTTGAAAATATTTGGACGGATTGAAGTTATTGCACTATAAAACCAAGTCAAAATGCTATATTCGGCCATGCTGAATCATAAGACCCTCCATCACATACATTTGTATATCTGAACACACTGGTAATAACTACAATTACTGTTTTGTATATATAAGGAAAATTTTGACAATACATTTTTGACTATAACTTTTTTTCTTATCCGCTTTTGATTCTTGGAACAGTAATGAAAAGAATTTATCAATTATTTTTGTCTGAATTTCAGGTTGTGAAAAAGTTTTCAATTGATAGACGGACATGGCTAAATAAACTAAGATTTTGATAAAATGCAAGAATATATATACCTTTTTGGGTTTAAATAATTCCTCCTTCTTGGCGTTTAACAAGTGATTTTTCAATTGTTAATAGAATAATGCAAAATAAATTACTCTAAACGTAAAATCCTGTTTCGAAAAGCTAAATGCCTTATTCTGGGAAGATTAAAAATCTACTTCGCAATGGGTCATATATAAAAGCTTTGTAATAATTTTCTCGAAATTCGCTACATGACATCTCCAAAATTATTGTTACCGTATTTCATTGAAATAATTAAAAGTTTTAACAGCTTAAATCAATTTCCTGAAAAGTGGATAAATATAGTCTAATCAGGATCGATATTTATGAAAAAATACTTATATGGCAAAATTTTGATAATTTAACCCTAAAACTCTAATCTTAAACCCCTTTTCCGGAAAAAGGGGCTTATATGGCAGCTATAATATAATAATGAGACCTGTTATCCATATCTAATGCGATTGTATAATTGTATGAATTTCTATAGACTTATTTTATGTTTTATTTCCTCTTAGGACTTAAACCTTATTCGACAAGGGGCCTTATAAGACACCTATAGATCATTATAGACCGATAATCCGAAAACTTGTTACACATATTGAAGATAGTTTCAACATAATTGGAAAAGTATTCCACAAGCTTAAAATCTATTTCCGGAAAGAGTACTTATAACCAAATAACCAAATTTTCACTGATATATTAAATGCTTTATAAGAATAATTATTCCGAATTTTAAAAGAGTTCTACATTTATTTAAGTCTACTCCGAAAAGGGGCTTATATAGGAATAAACTGCTCCATAATCCAATTTTCTAGTGTTTATTTGTTTGTATATACTAAATATCAGAAAATTTTATCTAAAATTGCGTTCTATATTATACCCTGATCATGTATAAAAATCTCAATTTCTAGATTATCTGGGAGAACCGTCATATAACATTGTTCCTGTGGATCGATATTGACGACTTTAAATACCAAACTGAAAAGAATTATAATAAGCATCTAAGACAAAATTTCGTTAGAATCACATCACCTCTGCGGACATCATTATATTTGCAACAGATGTAAAGTTGGAAAGACAGCCGGATAATGGCTAAATTGTTTGAGATTTTGATTTGATGCAAGAGTCGGAAACGGTGATGAAGGTTATAAAATGGTATTTTAGGTTAATACAATAGTATATTTGCTCCCGAAGTATCAAGTAGGGTTCAATGAGCTTTTTTCGACAAACTTATTGAAATTGCAAAAAAGTCGATATTCTTGAAGTTATTAAATGTCTTATTGGAGTGATTTTCAATACCCTGTTATTATAGATATTAATCTCTGGATTGATGTTTTTAAGTTTCCTTGTTTCGATCACATCATTAGTATTCCACAACCTCCTGCACGTGGAATTTATACGTATTTTGTATTGGATATTAAGATAAGTCCCTGTATACTGGAACCCATACATGTATAATTTCGGAATATTGAGGTAGCAACTTCTACCTACATTTAAATACTATCAATAATGAGATGGGAAAGGTCTTCAGACACAGATGAGCTTCTTACATGTTGATAACAATATTTAGGGTGACTTTTTGTTACAAAAATGTAGGAACTATAACGACAAATTCCAAAGGGAATTCTCCAAAAAAGTAGACGAAAAATTAAAGCATATATCTCGCTATGTAGCGTAGATAATTTTAGCTCATTTCATATAATAGGTTCATTTTTTCCTTTGCATATTTTTATACCCTACACAACCGTAGGTGAGGGGTTATCTCTCCACCTATCTGCCTGTCAGTCTGGCTGGTTATCCATGTAAACATTGCGAACAGACTACATGTCGCAATTTTTGAGATATTTCGATGAAATTTGGTACATATTTTTATTGTATTACTTTTAAGAGCATAAAACTCACATATACATTAATATTGCAATGACAACTGGTCAACTTAAAATAAATATAAGAAAAAATCTATGTACTAAATTATACGAGAATTGATCTACAATTTCTTTTAGCTTTTTAAATTTTGGATAAATGTTAGTTACCCAACAATGTGCTGCACAGGTAAAAATAAATAAGAAAATTAAATTATACGAGGGTCGTTCATTAATTTTTTGCAATTACTATTTATAAACAACATCTTTTATTATACTAACTTAAAGCTAATTTTAGATCCTGTATAGGAAGCTCTCATTTACAAAAACCCGTCTTAGTTTTTTTCTACCATTTTTAGTTTGAACAAGCATCTGGATTTTTGCTAGAACCAATAATATTCCAATAAACAATAGAATCTCACAAGTATAATAAAATTTCATTTTCCCTCCAATTGAAAAAATAACTTAAATTGTTTTAAAATTCGCCAAGTCATGTTTTTATAAAAGTTTTTTGTTTCATTTGTTTTTTTTTTTGCTTTCTGCTTTTCAGGATAAATTTAATTTTCATTTTAAATTTCCATGCAGATAAATCAAAAATTTAATCAACCATAAAAAAGAAATTATTACCATAAAAACAGAAAAATTCACAAAATATCAAAGCAAAAAAGTTGGATTTTTTTAGAAATAATCATATTTTATCAAAAAAGAAAAGTCAGAAAATACATATGTAAAATTATATTTATGTATGTGTGAATGTAAAACTTTCCGTTGTTTTAAGAAGGTCTCAATATGTAAACATAGACAAATTTAATTGTAACAAGTAAAAATGTTATATTCGGTTATGCCGAATCTTCAATACTCTCCACACAAATTCGTGTAAAGTTAATAGGTTAGGTTTCGTACATCCACCTTTAATCTACTGAATCGATTTTGCTAGTTTTAAAAGGGAAACAAATTTAACAAAGCAAATGCTTTGTTAAATTTCATTCAGCTCTGTTAATTTGTGAGCATGCCCAACTGATAGACAGACAGACGGACAAACCTAAATCGACTCAGATTTTGATTTGACGCAAGGAAATATATAAATAATGGGGCCTGACAAGATTTGTTCTTAGCGTTACTCGTGGAATGACAAAGTTAATTTACCCTCTTCACCACTTGTAGTGAAGATGGTGGAGGGTTTAAAAAATAACGCATTTAATATGCATTTAAAAGTTTTATCTAAAAGATATAAGAATATGTGTGTATGTGTGTGTGATTTTTAAACAAACTTTTCGTAGATTTTCAATTTTTACAAAGGATTTATTATTCTGTTTTTATTCATGTTATATTTTTCGCTTAAATTGTATGAAAAAAAAATCTACTAAATAGTCAAAACACGACGCATCGCACCATTAAACCCATAAGAGTTAATCCCTTATTCTTTCTATTCCTTTTCTTGTATGAGGAGTATAATAATGTTACAGTGGTCATTAATGACGCGTAGTTATACTCTTTATTTAGATGGTTTTGAAGAATGTTTTGTGTTGTGCGCTTTTGAAATGTTTTGTATTGTGAGCTCTTGCAAATAAGTCTGAAGATCACAGTAATCAGTAACTAAGACAGATACGAAGTCATAGTCTTTTAAAATTTGAGAAATGTGTTTTCTTTATATCAGTAAATCACGTTAGTATTCTTGGAGGTGGATATATCGGGCATTGGAGGAGTTTCAATGTGGGTTATATTCTTTCGACAGTCCAGTATACTCATCTGAATTGGCTCATGAATGTTAGGCATCCTTAAACGAGAATATGAGATATTCCAATAACGCCTGCCAGAAAAAGAAGTCTTCTTTTAACGACTTTTGTAAAGGTTGCGTCATTTTATCTCACTCAACGTCTTGAGCAAATTTTTAATTGAAAGTTACAATCTACATGAACTGTCTGAACTTCTCAACGTTAGAGTTAATTAAGAGCTTAAGAGCTTATTTCAGTATGGCTTTCTTTGAACCGTACTAATCCATAATTTAAATAGTTCTTCTACGGTTGCTTCATATTATATGAAATTTAGTACTCTTTTCTTAGTGCTCACCGTACACTGTGCGATAGGTAAGTATGCCAGGAGATTTCAACGCCCTTTTATCGACTTCTGTAGATATTATGGCATTGCTTATCATTGCTTTAGGAAGTTTAGATCTCTAACTCTGCAGCCCTTAGAACTCCTAGTATTTAATATGCTACACTCATCAGGAAGTCTGTACAATCTTCTTACAATATTTTGTACTAGGTGGTTGCTTAAGACTGTGCTGTCTCCATTTTGATCGGCGAAGGCTGCATAGCCAGTTGATATGCTAACGGTTTCTATCCAGCGGTCCCTCTCCCACATGAACACCTTCGGAAAGTTTCCGGAAATCGAGTTGAGTGCCCATAAAGAGTTTCAATAACACAAAGATCCTTGAATCATCAAACACAGTATTCCAAACTATTCCAATCTCGTTTAGTATAATAAGGATCCTTTCTGTCTGTTTTCGCCCCTCACAAACTCCTTTGTAGGTCGGAAATTACTCAAGAACCTAAAGGTGTGTTTTTTACAGTGAAGACCTCTGTATCCTAAACAAAAGCTCCCTTCGACTTTCAATCTCCATTGCTTCTCACTAAACTGAAGAACTGTAGGAAAGTACTGGTACAGTTTGCAATAATGTGCCTAAGTCCATAGCTCTTGCGATTGGATCACGTTGGAACCTTGTGTAAATATCTTTTCTAAGATAACTTGCTATCAAGGAAGATGCCAAAGAAGTAGAAAGAAACTTTCCGATGACTAGTACAACTACGTCATCCATAAAGGCCGTAGTTTCCCCTCCTCTCGCCTAGAACTGTCTTAAAATGACGATGGATAGCCACAAGAAAAGTAGTGGTGAAAGCTCTCCACCTTGAGGTGTCTCCCTCGTCACTAGCTTCCTGAGATGTATACTTCCTAAGCTTGACTGAATAATGCTGCTTTAAAGCATTATCCTTTACATCCAAACCCTTAAGCATATCGCTCATTGCTACAATAGTCATTTTGTTGAAAGTTAACCCAATACTCAAGAACGCAGCTAGTTTATACTCTACACTGTTGACAATTTTCAATGCATTTCTTTCCGTCATGCAGCGCTGTTTCAGTGGATCTATCCTTAAGGTTAAATATTGTAGAAGACACTATAGCTCCCAATATTCTTCAATGATAGTTTAATATTTTATGGAATAAATATATATTCGGTGAAATGAACACATTATTTTGTGAGTATGTATACTCACATATACACTCACATAATAAAGATCTTAGACAAAGTTGTTATATTTTGTTATGTTGCGATTAATAAATGTCCCTTTGAAGGATTAAAAAAAATACTATTTTCCAATCTAATTCTTCTTTTAACTCATTTTCATATTTGTGTCTCGTTTCCACGACAATTGGATCTTCGTTCCGGCACGACCCGAATCACACTAGACCAAAGGTGTACAGTACAGGTGTTTTAATCTTAATTTTTTCCACAAGAGAGAACAACCAGAAACAACTTCTTCCTGAGTTCTTGTAGGATATAACTTTAAGTTAATGGTGTGGTCACTTTTGGTGGACGTCATAGCTCGTTTTGTGCTGCATTTCTCATTTTTAAACAAATCTCTGTAAAAATGTGTCAGAAAGTTTCACAGTTGCGATCCACTGTTCCCCATAAAAAGTAAAGATTATTCTATAACGATTTTTTTGCGCGCTTTGAATTAATACACGTCATAAATTATGCAAAAATAAAAGGCAACAGCAGCAACATAAGAAAGGCGGCTAAAAATAAAGCAAAAATAAAATGGAAAAATAAAAAATACACGTACATTGTACACACAAACATACAAATTCAATGAAATTTTTTGGGGCTGAAAGGGAAAATTTTTGAATTTCCCAAAAGCAACCAGAACCCAAAAAAAATTTACAACGAAGCAGCAAAAGAAATAAGAACCAAAGAAAAGGAAAGCAGAAAGAAAGAAATAAAGTAAATTATTACTTGAATGCGTCAGCACAAAAACAACAAAATGTACAAAAAAAGTGCAACATTTGTTGTAAGACAAATTAACTTTTCAGAGGCGATATTTTGATTCTTTCTATTCTACTTTTGTATTTTTCTCTTAACAAGACAAAGAAAATATTGTCAGAAATTAAAAAAGAAAGAAAAGAAATTGGAGATACAAGAAAAAAATATTAACAACAAATGACAAATGGGATATGGAATAATATAAAAAATATATATATAGTCGACATTTGTAATAACTTATAAAAAAGCAACAACAGAAATAAGAAACACTCAAGTAATCCCTTTTTTGGGTATTTCAATTTGAAAAAAAGAAAAGAAAGGAAATAAGGAGATTTGTTAATATTATCATTTGGTTTGTAACAGGTTGAAAGTTTGTTTATTATGGAAAAAGTTTATGGTGGAAGGGTGGAATATTGTTAATTTGAAATAATATATTTTATTAGAAAAACTTATGGAGACCAAATTTTTATGGTTTGTTTTGATGACAGGGCACAATGATCCCAAAGCGCTTTTTGTGTCGAAAATAGTTCTGTAACTTTCGAAATCCAAAAACAAAAAAAAAATAATTAATGAAATTTAGCAACTTCATTATTGAAGTGCTTCCAATTGATTTGGAGAAGAATAAGTTGGAAAAGAATTTTTTGATATAGATATAGGACATAGATTGACCTTAAATTATTCCGTAATGAAATTATTAGATATCTTGTACAGCTTAAGATATACTTAGAT
The DNA here is from genome assembly GCA_004302925.2 of Cochliomyia hominivorax. NCBI lineage: Eukaryota > Metazoa > Arthropoda > Insecta > Diptera > Calliphoridae > Cochliomyia > Cochliomyia hominivorax. Next base: position 62,645,409 of record PYHX02000495.1, on the reverse strand, counting down.
CGAAGTTAAATGTTATTAAGTTTCACATTGACTAGGAATTTATTTGTGATTCTCAACTCGTTACTGTCTGCAATAAAGAAGGTAAAGTGGAGTTATAGGATGTACGGTCACGCGAATGTCATGGGAGCACTGCTGTTGCTAGTCCGTAGCATAGAACACACTCAAAACACGGCTGGAATGTGGGTACATCCGTTATTTCATGAAAATGATGACTCTAAAAATGAGAACAAAGACTTCCGAATGAATACATTATATTACAGGCTGAGGTTGCAGCTATTCGGAAAGACAATTTGTCCGGTATATCATTAAATATGATTACAGATCATTCAGGTCAAGTTTTAGGCATCTTAAACGATTTCTGCAGAAGTTCTAATACGATTTTTGAGAAGGGAGAAACTATTCTGCATATTTTCTGCCAATGACCTGCCTTCGGAGATTACAGTTGCATATATTTGGCTACGGCTCTATCAGATTTTAAGCAATTTTAAGGTATTTTTATTCATAAGAGTAACCTGAAATAGGCCAAGTTTTTTGTAATGATAGAGTGATAAATAAAAATAACCTTTCCGCGAGTTGGATATTTTGCAACCATATTTTTGGCCATGTGATTTTAACTTTAAACTTATGATGCGTGACATACGCTTTGTTCTAAAACTCCTTCGCGCGGTAGAATCGTATTATATTTAAAAAAATTTAGCTTAAAAACTTCATTTCTTGAAATTTATTTTTTTATTTACTTTTTCTTGAATTTATTTAAAATTTTACTCATAGATTTACTGTAAAAAAGAAAAAAATCCAAAATAGGGAAATATTCACCTTACAATAAAACGGCAAATGTGTATTTTTATTTTTTAATTTTTGGACTTAATTTTATTATACATACTTATATATTAATAGTCAGAAAAGAACAGCTGCCAGTTTTGTGTTAAACAAAATATATATTTTTATTTTTTAATTTTTTGGTCATAATTAATTATACATATTTTAAGATAAAAAATCACAAAAGAACAGCTGCCAGTTTTTTGCTTAGTTTGAGGAAAACGATTATCACGTCTATATTTTTCTTCAAAACTTTAATTTTATACACAAATTTCACCAAATACCTAATTTCTGACATAGAAATAAGCAAAGCGTATTTTTTTAATTTTTAATAAAATATCTATCAATAATGAAATAATTTCATCAGATTTCTTTTTGTAGAAATATACGCCAGGTAGCATTATCCTTCTTTCGATATTAGGGTATTATATAGTATATAATTTTAATCATATAAAAGTTATAATTAAAAACTTTCAAATTTTTTCGATCATAATTGCGGACGATTTTTAGATTTTTATAAAAACATTTAGATTAATATAACATTTTTTGCATTTATATTTTTTAGATTTCTTAGGGAATTTGGTATACATTAAAAAATAGGGCCGACAGTAAATCTGCTGTCTAAAAAGTAAAATAAACAAGGGGACATAAATGTTTTTTTGGCGAATAAAAAAAAATCAACATACCTGTCAACATACACAGACTATGACCCTTATAAAAAGGGGCTTTCATTTCTTCAAATCAACTCAGAAATATCTCAGCTTTGACTGTGTGAAATAAGATACAGAATTACCTCAAATAAGAAAACAAGTAAAAATGTTAAAGTCGGTCAATTTCGACTATGTAATACCTTACACCAAATTGTTGGTTGTAAAAATCAGCTACAAAAAAAATTTTGAACGACCCCCATATAATTTATTTTCCTTATTAATGCGTGAAATATATTATTATGATAATATGAAATTATGTGTTTGTTTGAATTTTTTGGAGGTTTATTTAGAAATTGGAAATATTGACCGACCCTCGTTTAATTTTGCACAGCGGTTTCGGTTCAATATTTATCTTAATTTGACTAAATATTTTTACAATACCACACCTTTTTGTGTGATAAATGAGTTTGAAAGTGATATTTAGAAGAGTTGTTATATGAGAAATAATGAACTGATCCTTATAAGACTTATTTTTGAATTAACTTAGTTAAAATCGTTTTATACATAGAAATTATATGGACGACAAATTCATTCCGGGGGATATTTGTATGGGGCCTATATGAAATAATAAACCGATCATAACCAATTTCAATAGGAATTGTCCTTTGATCAAAATAATATTACTTAGCAAATTTTATTGTGATATTTTCAAAATTGCGACCTGTAGTTCGCGAACAAGCTTTACATGGACAGTCAGCCGGACGTACATGTTTAAATCGACTCAGGAAGTTATTCGGAGTCGCACGGTATACTTAAACATGGTGGTAGGAATATATTTTCTGACCGTTACAAACATTTGCACAAATGATGTTGTAGAGTATATATCGATTTGTATATACTGTATGTTATGAAAATGACTAAAAGATCTCATACAAGTGTAATTATCTTTATTAAATCTTGTTTTTCTTTTGCTTAAAAATAGTTTATTTTGTAAATACTAAATTAAAGTGTTATTTTTAATTTTAAAATTTATTTAAAAGCCTTTACTAATGGAATACTCTTTAAATATTTAGCTTCTTCATTTGAATATGCATTTCTTGTTTCCTCTCATATCTAATCTTTAAAAATATGTCAGGATTTTATTTCTTATATGTAAAAAGTTCATATGTATTAGTACACATGTATTAGTATTTTTTTATATATTTTTAAATATAAATGCTGTCATACCTTCCTTAAGTTTTAAATGTTCTTTATGACATTGTTTTTGTTTCCAAATAATAACAAATGGACAGACAGACATTTTTGGATTTAAATTGAGAGAAAAAAATAAATAAACAAAATAAATATATATTCACTCATACATACAAACAAATATATGGATATTTTTGTTCATTGTGTTGCCAATTTTATATAAATGGCCTAATAAATTTTGTTAAGCCAGACAAGACTTTATTGTTATGGTTGAAAAATTTTACATACTACTAATTCTCGACTCTATTTTTACATATACATTGATGTTTTTTTTTTCTTTACCATTTTACCATAACCTAAATTCATTTTCTTCATGTAAATTGTAAAATTTTACTTAACTTTAGTGGGTGTATTTGAAAGGATATGAAAAGAGTGTATCTTCATTTCCGTTTAATACGTTTGGCTATTTAAGGGAATAAGTAGGGAATGGATTATTTGTAAAGGTGTTCGAATTTAATACTTGTTATGTTATTTTTATGATTCTTAAAGTTATGATATAGAATTTATACAAAATGAACGATTTTCTGATATTTTGATCAAAAGAAAAGATTAAAAAGTTTTGAATGGGGAATTTTGTTACTACTTTCAACTATCTCTCCTCTTGCAGATGTTATTCCAATAATACAAAATTTATCTATAATTATTAATCCAATTTAACCGATTATCATATACGCTCTTTCATTATATTTTAGAAAAATTTTTACGAATCAAAATTAAAATGCATTTTTTGAAAAATTGTTCTGTAACTTTGGAATTTTTAAATGTTTTCTAGCGAATTTTCATTCGGATATAATTGAAATTTTTTTGAATTGATTTGGAAAAGGACATTTTTCTAGTGGGTTCTGGAATCTGGAAATGGATCACCAATGTTGTTTTTTTAACAGATAATGCGCAGTCAACATGATTTTTCACAAAAAAATACACTTTACATGTGTGTGATAACTCTTATAGTTAAAAAAATATGTAGACCAAAGTAAAATATTGACCCATTTTTGAAATGGTTTTTTTCGTTTTTTGTACATGATGGTCTCTAGTCGGATTAAAAAAAAGAAAAAAAGTCAGAATTCTGTACTAAATTCTAATGAATTTGGCACAAAGTCCATAACTTTGTGGCTTAAAAAAATATAAAAAATTTTGATATACAATTTTGGGAATTTCGTTAAATTACAAATATTTTTCTTTAGCTTTTCTGTGAAGGTAAAAAATATCAAAGCTAAAATCTTCAAAAAGGTAGCTCGAATATATAGCTGCACTTATTGAATATCTATTCCAGAAATCTCTAATAAGCCAAGCTTCTTATAATGGTAGATTGAGCAGTTTACTAAAAAAGTGAAGATTTTAAATAAGTTTTCACCAGATTGAAATTTTGGGTATTTTGGAATGAAATAGTGGAGATATTTTTATAGTTCCACATTACGCACAACCTTGTTCATGTTATGTACAAATTTCATATTAATATCATAATTATTATTTATTTAATGCCAAATACTACAATCTATTTTACATAAATGCACGGAAAATAATAATTTTTGAAAAAATTGTCGATGATATTTAGCCTAAATAGTTTATTTTGTTAATATTATTATTTTTCAAGTTATTACCTTTTCAACGATATTAAACACTTACGTAAAAATTTGTCAACATTCTTCAAAATGAACTGAAACTGGAGCCCCTCCCAAGAAAGTTACACATTTCCCATATAAATATGTGCTACAGCATTCTAGCTGCAAATTGAACAGCAATTTTAACATTTATTTAAATAATGGTTCATAAATTTATAACTGTTTAATATATTTCAGTGAAAATTTGCACAGTTATTTTTAGGTATTTATGGACTGGTTTGGAATAGCATAAGATCTAAATGAAAAATACTGATTTTAAAGTACATAACTTTGGACCATTATAACGTTACCCATAGAACCCCATAGGTTTATACTCTCAATGATCCAAGGCTACACTTTTCTGCTATTAAATGTAAAAAAAGTGCATACGATGAAGGATATATAGAGTTTTAAATGATTCCTTCTTGGTTTGATATTTCCTCATCACCACATTTTATGGTGTAGGGTATCCAGAGTAATGCGACAGACAATATTATTTTCACATTTTTTTTATTATGAGGGAGCAACTGTTTTCTGGGACTCTTTCGATATCAAAATTATAATACTATATCCAAATATACGTAGTCAAAACGGCTCAGGCATTAAGTTATCTGTTTAGTGTCATCAATAAGACATTATGGTCATAAAAATCCTTGGAACTCATCTGTTATATTAGAATCAGCACAAGGTATGAAGGTACATTTTGGAAAAATTAAGTTTATGCTGTATGTTGTCACAGGTTGAAGATAAAAAGGTGAAAAAGTTTTCCAAATTTGTTTTGTTGTTGCATTGCAATAGACAATAAATATTGGATAACTCTGATATTTATTGTTTATTACCCAGTGCTAAGATTGTCGTGAGGTTAAAAAAAATAAAAGACATGCACATAAATCTTCAATGGATTTGTCAGTCCTAGGATCCGAGAGTGATCGAATAGACTTTTTCGACGGATGATTTTTTATTGATTTTTAAGAAAGATTATGATGGACCATTCTTTCGACATTCCTTCGTATAATTTGGCATATTGTTTTATAATATCATAAGACTTTAAGATATACAATTTTGTTAAAATCGCTTAATATTTAGTTTTTTTATAAGCTTGTAACTTCATTACTGGAGGGCATTTGCATGGAACGTACTTGAAATATTGGACCGAATATAGTTTGTTTGAATAGACTTTGTCTCTGGACCAAAATTTCCAAATTTCATCAACATAAAAACTGATACCTTTAAAGAGCACATAATGTTTTATGGACAACCAGTCGGATGGCCGGATCGACGAATATCGTTAAATCGATTCAGAAAATACATAAAGGTGGGGAAGCACTTTTTTCTGCATGTAACAAATATCAGCACAAACGCATAAAAACCGAATCACCTACGGTGATGTAGTGTATAAAGATGTATTAACACTTTGACGCTGCCTTTAACTTATATGTTGTTCTTATATTTGTCAATATTTTTTTATATTAACTTTTAGAAAACATTTAAAGTAAAATATCCAAAAACTTTTGATGATTTTTACTCCCTTAAGCTACGTCAACCTTGATTTGTCTTCCTCCCGCTTAAATGAACGAGAGTCAGATGGAAATAAAGGATATAAAATAAGGTAAATTGGAGGTAATATAATTTATGAAAAATGTATAAATCAATATTATTTCTTTTTAGGCTTTTCTCTTCTTCTTTCACATTATGTTGACTGTATTTAAGTGTCAAAATGATAAGAAATTTTTTTGTTTATTTTATGGCCAACTGAATAAGTAAAAAAATAATACTTTTCGTAGAACTTTGTATCGTTATTATGCTGATGTTCACCAAATTTCAATCAAAAAGTTTCCGTAAAAGTTGTTATTTATTTTTTCAGTTATTTTGTTTTATTTATATTTTTATTTCTTTTTTTAAGAAAGTTTGCTATTGAACAAAAGAAGAAGAAAATGAAACAAAAAACGTGGTATTGACTAAAAAAGTTTTGTGTTAAATTATTCAATTTTCTGTTGCAAGTTATGTAAATTTTTCAAAAGAAGGTGAAAACAGAAGAACAAACTTTAAAGTCAAGTATTTATAGAAATAATTGAGAGAAATACCTTAAATTGTTTTCAATTACGTTTCTATTCAATTACTAACAGTTGAGAGCGTATACTTAATAAAATTGGTTTGAGTTAGATGTTAAAATATTAATCATACGTTCTGATTAATATGGGGGCTTTAGAATAGATTAATGAGGAAGTTAGAACAACACAACATTAAAAAATTTTAGCCGGTTAAATCGGACTAGAAAAGCAAAATTTGATTAAAGTCCCTACAAAAAATTATGGAACGATCCCCGTATAATTCAATTGCCTGAGATATTACCGACCGATTTTAACAAAATTTCGAAGGATGATAAATCGATGAAGTCGTGTCCTGCACAGGAATGTTCTTATGAATAGTTTTAAGATTAATTTTGCTGGAGGGAAATTATGAAATGAGGCTCATTTAATTTTGCATAAAAAATTTTGCTTATATTTATCTTAATTTGACCAATAAATATTACAATACCAACATATACTGATATTTGGAAAGGGATTTTCATAGGACCTATGAGAAAAATTTAATCGACCCTCTCATATTTTGGCACATCGTTTTAGAATATTATAACAGTTACTTGTTCGTTTATATTGCTTTATATTTAAGAATTTTATGATTTAAAAAAAACCACTCCGGGAGGAACATTTCTTTGGGAGGTACTTAAAATATTGGATCCATTATGGCCTATTTAAAAAGGCTTTGACCTTAGTCAAAGTAATAATTGCATACATGTATCCCAAAAATTGCGATCTGTAGGCTGTTCACAACGTTTACATAGATAGTCAGGCAGACCGGCAGACGGATGAATTCACATCATTCCCATTGAATGGTAATGTAGGGCACGATTATTAAAACTCTAGAATTGTTTGCTCTGAAGATGCAAAAAGGACTTTTTTAATGTCGCTCTTTAGCTGAAGTACTATAGCTGTCGCAATGTTTTCGATATAAATGAAGTCATGCCCATCCCTTTCTACATATCTTTGGATTGGAACAATTAAAAAGGAGTAGATAATCTTTATAAGATGTTTACATCGCTTTGTGTTGAAATAATAGTCCACTGCCGTAAAGTCCTTGAATTTCTGAAATGCACTGCCAAGAAGTGTTAATTGTACTGCTGATAATAAATTTAGAAACTCTAAATAGTTCCAGGAGTGAGTGGCGTAAAAGTAATCCCACAGAAAGATAATCTGATTCCTAACAGATGGTTCTGTGATAAACTGCAATGTTGGATCTGTTGTCTCTTTAAAAAATTTTTAAATTGATATTTAATATCTATTTAATTATATATTTATGTATATTTATTTAATAAAATATTTAATTTCCTGATGAGTGCAGTATTTATTAGGTTGAAATATTCACCATTCTCACGGATGTTCACTGGATTTTTGTTAACAATCTGTCGATACTTCTGTTACCCAAGGCTTATGCAATTCTGGTCAGAACACAATACCGAACAAAGAAATTGTAGTTGATTTTATCAGGAACCAAATCTTAAGGCTTTTTAAGGCTTTTACACATATATGGAGTAGTCAAGAAAATATTCTTGGCATGAGTATAACAAAAATTATTATTGAGCCACGATCACTAGGACATATGAAAATTGTTTTCCATATTTCGCTATGAGCTGTAGAAAAATCTAGCTGTAGATTGATATTAATAAATTATATGCGCAGCTTTATCCTGGAATATCCACTCTTAGTAATCAGAAGCTATCGATTTCTGGAAAACTTTATACTAAGATTTTATAAAGCCCTTCTAAGGATCTGGATTTATCATAACTTTAAATTAACATATCGTTAGTGGGACAAATATTATTAAATTGTCCTGTAAGGTACAAACATGGCAGTAAATGTAGAAGTTCTTCTAACAGATTATCCAATATTATAGTTTTATTTCTTAAATTTTAATCCCTGATAAATTTACTCTCTGACCATGTAAACATAACATGTTGATAAAAATAAAAAAGAAGAAAACATCAATGATAAATTGGCATATGACCCGAATGTTAAACTCGAACAAATAATCATAAAAAGAATCTACTACAATTCTTTCATTTGTACAAAACTACATACATATTTATCTAAACATTTGTACATACATTTGTAAAAATATTTCCAACTATCTACATATGTATGTGTAAGTTTTGCATGAATAGATTCAAGTAAACAAACGCATTCATCGACATAATAAATAATGGTATAGAATCAGTATGTTTTTTATTCCAACATTCTTTGAACTTTAACATTTTAAAGAAAAATTATTTTTTCTCTTATGTGTGTGTGTGTTTGTATTCAAATGTATACATGTGTTTGTATATCAATTGTATCTATGTGCAAAGTATGGAAGAACTCGGATCAAAATGTTTACTTTTAAATGATCTTAATTTTAACTCTTCTCTGCGAAGATTTAAAAAAAACTATTTTTTTGTTAAAAAATTTATTTTTACTTAAGATTAATCATTAATAAATTTTTTCTTAGTTCATTTTAGTTAGTGTCATAAATTTTATATAGTTATATTTTTTGCTATAACATTTTTCTTCTGAAACGATTTTGATAATTTTTGTAATGGTAATGCAGTACTTATAGCTTAATATTATTGCAAAGAATGTGAGTGACCTACGAGCAGATAAACAGACAGGCAGACAGACGGTCAGACTAATAGACGAACATACAAAAGTGACTCTGTTTATTATTTGATGCAAGCATATATATACATTATGGAGTCTGAGATGATTCCTTCTTAGCGTTACACAGGGAATAAAAAAGAATATACCCTCTTCACTACTTTGCAATTGAGTGAATAAAATTCACAAAAATTCATAAAACAAAAGAAAACACATTCTAATATGTAAATACGTTTGTATATTCATACAAAGTTTGTCAACATGCGAACATCCCTTCGATCATTATTTTGTAGAATTAAAATCTTTTCAAAGATCGATAAAAGAATAAAACTTATTTTTAAAAATTGTAATTAAGCTCTTTGAAAGATCCGATCTTACGAAGAATATTAAAAAGAGTCGAAACCCGTGCCTTGTCTATGAGTTTGTAAAATTATTAAGAAAGTGTTTTCTCTAAAAAACTGCTATTTTAGCTTTTTGACATATTTTAATGTGTTTTTATCTTCAAGGTCGTCTAATATAAACTCACATACACATTAACAGATAAATTATTATATATGTAAATTATAACTGATAAATTGTTGAATGGACTTGAAAAGAATAATAATTACATGTACAGTTATTTAAAGTCAAAGTGTTACAAATAGATTGTTTAGTATTTAAAGTGTTATAAATTTGAAATTAATTAAAATTTCAAATTCTATAAAAATTGTTTAAAAATATATTTTAATGAAAAACTAGTTAGAAAGCAATATGCGGCTGTGCCGAATCTTAAACATCCTCCACCATTAATATGCAAAAATTTGCACGAGTTGAAGATATTGAACCAAAAGACTTATTCGTTCATCAGCATAAATTACGATCACGGAAAAAGGTCTCTTTTAAAATTGCAGTGAAATATGGCAACATATTCTTGAAATAATCTCTAAATATTGGTTCCGAGCTATATACTTTAATGGTCCATTTTATTAAAAAAGTTCTGCTTAAGGAAGAATTTCGAATATCGAAGACAAGTTAGTTGTCTCAGATTTGATGGAAAATACTATTTCGACGAGCAATACCATAATATGGCTCGATAATTGTCAAACTGGTTTCATATATTTTATAGAAGGGGGCGTTAAAAAGGAACTATAGCAAAATATGGACGATACTGGTCAGATTAATGATATAAATTTAAGACAGTTAGAAAGATAATTGAGCTGGTTTCAATAGAATTGATCATTATTTACTAGTTTAATAAGCTCAAAACTGTTTTCAGGGAAAAAGGAAGAAGAAATTTTCTAAATTAATAATATATATACAAAAGATATTTAGAAAAAATAATTAGGTCGAATTAAATTGGTCTTTATTCACTAGTCTAATGGGCTCAAAACAATTTTCCAGGAAGGAGAATTTTATAGGAGCTACAAAGATTATTGATCCATTTAACATCCGGTAAGGGATGTTATATAAGTTTTATAAATCATATTCAGAGAAGGGGCCTTATATGGGAGCTTGGTCAAACAATGACCCCGGCACAACCTTATTAATTTGGGTTTGTTATTGTATCAAAAAAATATATATGTCAAATTTCAGAAACTTATCTTAAAAACTAAGACCCATTAGCACACAGATTTTGGGTTTACTTTTTAATCCAGTTTCCAGTTGTTAAAAAAATTGAAAAGTTTTATTTTTCGGAATTTTGAGTTTGTCTCAGATATCGGTCTATAAGTAGTTTGCCAATTAACCGATGTGGCTGGTTTTAAATAGGAAATTGTTAAGGACAATGACAAATGTTGTAGCCAAATTTTATTGAATTCGGACAAATATTTTAGGTGTGAAAAAGTTTCCAATAGACAAAAATAGCTGATTTGATGCAAGTATATATATATATATATATATATATATATATATATATATATATATACTTTATGAGGTAATAGATGATTTGTTCGTGGCGTTACACACGGAGTGACAAAGTTAATATATCCTCATCATCAATTGAGATGGTGGAGTGTTAAAAAAACTTATTTTTTATTGAACATAAGTCAAGGATTTTTTAATTTCTTTTTATACTTTAAAATTTGTTTAAACTGCTATAATTTCTCTCTATTGTATCCCTTTAATTCTACTTTATTACAATATCTGCTTCCAAAATCCTTTTACGTTTTTCACTTTTCCCTCTGAAATATATTTAAATTTCCAATATCCATTTTTTCTCGTTTATTTACAGAGAAAATTTGTTAACCAGACAATTTGAGATTTTTTTTTCGCATAATCAAAATGCATTGATTGACACAATCTTATTATTTGGCTAAGAAGTTAAACTTTAGAATTATAGTTTTGTATCCCAACCATTGAATATAATAAAGCCACATACATAGTTATACAAACTCACCACACACATACACACACACTCACTCACTCATTCACTTCCATTTAAAAGTGTTGAGAGAATATCTAGATTTACATGAATAATGTAAATTTTGTATTTATGTATAAAGAAGATAAATTTATAAATGAGCAAATACTTATACAGTATTTGATTTTGGGTAAATGTTTGGTATTTTTTTGGAACAATTGTGTTTAAATTTATAGCAAAATAATTTATAAATAATATTCAATAAGCTTCAATGAAACTTTTTAATGAAATTTGGTACAAAGAAGTATTATAATACTCTGACATGATTTAATTAATTATACGATGATCGGTCCATTATTATTCTTATAGACTAAATTAAATGGTCTTTCCGAATTTTACTTTGAGGTGCATAATTCTGCCATTTTTGTTGGTATTATTGTGCTCAACATTTTAATAGCTTCGGTTCCTAATTTTAAAAAAGTATGAGAATTAAATTAAAAGGCAGCAATGAAGCAAACAATTACATACAAAAATTTTATATATAAAGTGTTTATAATTATTTTGTAATGGTCAGAGTAAAAATGATAATTTTTTTCTAAATTTTGAATAGTCTTTGTAGACATATCTTTACCCTATGATTATCCGAATTTATTTTTACTCATTTCTATTAAAGTTTTATTAGAAAACAACAATACCGAATCTTTGATAACACTTTAATCAGCGTTACCATTGAGATTTTTTATAAAATAAAATCGCATCTAAAAGGTGATTTGTGGAACAAAAGTCGCCATAGGTTTAATTAACCAAAATTAACATTTTTTAATAGTTTTAAATTATACATCTGTACTCTTTCCCGTTTAATATTGAAATTATCTTTAATATTCACCAAAAATTAGATTTTTCTTAAATGTATCACTAATTCGATTTCCATTATTATTTCGTAGACGTAACGTTGATGATTTTTCATGATTCTATCGTTCTTAATTTAAATTTTTTTCACCCATAATTTATATATAGAATTTATTGATGATATGCCGAAAATCTTAATTATAAATAGGAGACAAAAAAGGGAAATTTGAAAAAGTACATAAAAAGTCAGAGGCAATTTTCGAATAAAGTCGCTAAAACTGTAACACTGACTTTAATACTGAGAAATAAATGTAAGAACAGTATGTATACAAATAAATACGGTTATTTTTTTCATTATGAGCTTTCTACTTCTACTTTACTACTTTCTAGCAAATACCCGGTTTTTAGTTTGTAAAATAAAATCATTTTTTTCCAGCAAAGCAATTTAAGGAGTTTGAAATTCTACTCTTCAGTTTATAAGCGGTTATTTATCCGAATTTCGATACATATTTGATTTCTATAATATTTTTCATGAATTATAATTGCATGCCAGAAAGTCCCATTAAATTTAATATGGCAATTTAATGATTTTTAAAATTAAAATTTGCCAAATTTCTTTAAATTTTCTGTGGTATTTTCAGAGGCATGCGATATTAAGAGTTTTGTTTGTAAATGGGGATACCAATATGCCATCACTTACACAAAATTATTTAATATCAAGTATATTGCAATTGATGTATCAAATTTAAGGAAATTTGAAATTTCATTTGTAGTTTCAGAGATATGTGATATTGGAAATTTCGTCTCTCACTCCACTGTGATTATATAACATTTTTGACAAATAAATATATTTAGGTTTTTCTTTTTAATATGTCAAATTTCGTCAAATTTACTGTAATAAATTCAGAGATATGTGATATTGTGTGCTAAATTTCACGAAAGCCTTTTAGTCATAATTAATGTTAAATTTTTAAATTTGAAGAGATTGTTTCAGGTATTGGTCTATAACTCTTTTTCTATTGAACCGAAATTGCCTATTTGATGCAAGAATATATATATTCACATCACATCATTTATATCCTTTTCTTTGGTTTTTGGTATTCCTTTTAGCGAGATTAATGATAAAACAATATTTTGGTCCATTTTTTCGTATCTTATGTATCTTTTTAACCAGAACTCAAAGAAATTAAATTCTTATTATATTTAAAAAGAATTGGAAATATAAATTTGACATTTTTGGAAACTCGGTTTTTTAGAAGGCATAAAAACTGAACTTTATTTTTTGAATCTCATTACATATAATTTCAAATGAATAAAAATGATTTAATGGTATCATCTGTTAATTTTCAGGATTTTGGTTGGAATTCAACCAAAGCATGAAAACACGAAACATTATGGTTTTTATGGTACTTTTTGGATCTTTCAAAGGTACTTTCTAAGTAAACCGCTTAAAGAATTTAGCAACAATATATATTACAAGAGAATTTTTTTAATTTTCATGAATGTAATAGAAATCAGAGAATAATTCAATAGTGTTTGTTCCATTCTCCTTTAAAACTTTTGAATAAATTTTGACCTAATTTACAGGGGGTCATTTCTAATTAACTAAAGCTCTTTTTATTTCTTTACTGCATTACAGCAATTCTTCTGAAAATCAATATTTTCTTTTATAGATTTTGAATAAATATTTTACTCTTATCTGTTTTTTCTACTTAAATATTCGAATATTTGCACATATTTCTACTGGTATAGACGAGTTGCATAATAAGATAACACCAAATATATTCTATAACTTGTATATATGAAAAGTTGTTTACTTAAAGTGTTTACTGGCACTTGAGAATGCCCACATATTACGATTAAAATGCATAAGCAAAACATTTCAAACAAAATTTATAAATAGTGATCAACAAGATGGGAAATGAAGAAAATTAGAATAAAGAAGGAAATTTTTAATACCAAATTAATTTAAGCTCTTTTTTAACTTTTCTTTCAAAAAATTCTCTGAATTTTACTAGAATGTGAAACTAATACGTTTATCTTGCCTTAATAGTGGGTCACCCTTCTGTCTTGTTATTCATTATTGACAAATACCAACCTGTAATTTTGAGGTTCATTCGCTTGAATGAATTGTGTAGGAGAATATTCAAATTCAATTTATTTACAAAATATTATAAACAATTTGAGAGAATCCAAAGACATAATTAAAATTAATATTTGTTGTGTTAAATTTATAACCAAATCTTAATGTAAATATAGACACTTTGAAGAGAATATTTCCGAAACGGTAAATTTAAAATGTTTTTATAAATTAAGGTGACTTCAAATATTAACTTAACTAATTATTTGATATATTTAAATCCGCAATTAGAAAATTAAAAGTTTACAAGAAAACTGACTGCAGAAATAAAATTTTGTTTAATATATTTACACCCTACACCATCATAGGTGATAGAGATAATATGCATTTGTACATGATGTTTAAGTATATAATTTTGTCTCATCCAATTACTATATGTTGAAAGAAACTTCTTCTTCGGAATTTTGAGGTTGTCTCAGATATCGTTCAATAATTTCTTTTATTGAAATTATATATCAGGTTTTAAATAAGAAACGGCTCAGGACGATAACAAACAATGCTGAACGTTTTGATTGAATTCGGAAGATTTTTCTAAATGGACAGACCCGACTATTCAATACCCTACACCACAAAGTCGGTTAAAAGTTGTAGTTATTAATGTACGATTTTCTGATTTATTCTTAAGTGTGTAGTACATTATTGTGGCACTTAGATTTATGTTAAATTTATGCGTTTTAAAATAAGTTTTTCTGGGTATGTTATATGGGAGCTACAAGAAATTATGAACAGACCCTCGTATAAATTTACATATCGTTTTTTGCCTCTATTAATATTAATTTCAACAATTATTATTACAATACCAACGTATGTGTGAGATTTTTGCTTTTAAAAGTGATATTTGGATGGAGTTTTGCCATATTTTAGCACATGGTTTTAGAATAGTATAAGACTAAATTGTGTCAAATTTCGTTTAAATTGTTTCACTTAAGGACTTTTATGACATTGAAATGTCTTCTTGGTGCATTTTGTAAGGTAAATAGCTGAACTGACATGGCCTATTTTAATAGGCTTCGTCCTTGTGTCAAAATTATAACATATATCGAATTTCAATCGACATAATTCAAAAATTGCGACCTGTAGACTGTTCACAACGTTTACATGGACAGACAGACAGACATATGGACGGACATCGTTAAATCGTTTAAACAAGTGATTTTGAGTTGAACAGTATACTTAAAGGTGTAACATTATTTTTTCCGCATGTACGTATAATTTTCCGCACAAACGTTTAATACCCAAATCATATTAGGTTTTGTAGTGTATAAAGAACGTTTTTCATATGAAAATTCCAGTGATCCCAATCTGTGTAAAAAATGTTAAAAATGTTTAAATCTAATAGACGACTGTCAGAAAATATCTTTTTGGTGTTTACTTTATTTATGCCGCAAATAATGAGCTATGTTGTATCGCAGAATTCTGTCACAAATATCAGTCTATAACGATTTAACTAATATTTGGTTGAAATAGGTCAATTTACATGTGGGCAGAACTTTAACCCCAGCACAGCCAGTGCAATAATAATATTCCAAATAAATATGTTTTCTGGACGCATAAATCGAAGAATAAAACTCTGCATGGATCATTTTATAATTTCTCTAATCAGTTTGAGTAGAGTTAACATTAATCTAATTAAATTTTTATGTTTTACCTACACAAAGACACATGCAAAGTTGTGTGAATAGACACTTCTAGAGTAAGTAATTATAGTTTGTTTTTAACATTGTGAAATTTTATAAGAGTTTTAGAAATTATTTGCAAACTGAAATCGTAAGAAAATATTCTACGAGGGCCTATAAAAATTGTTCATACTATGAATTTTAAATATTGAAAATATAATATAAATAAATGGTTCAATATCTGAGTGAACTTAATTTAATAAATGATTCATATCTACAAAATAAAACAATGGGGTGTAGGGTATTATAAAGTCGATCTTTTTCTTTTATCCTATTCAGCTTTTACTCTAATTGTTTGTTCTAAAACATTTTAAAAATATTAAAATTAATTAAATAAATACAATTATTATTTAATTGTATTTTATTTATTATTATTTTTTTGTATAAAATCAAATATATTATTGCATAAATGCAATAAATTATTAATTATTTATAAATATAATTTTCATTCAATATTTTACTTTATTTAAAACACAAACAACTAAACTAATTTAAAATTATTACAATTATTATTATTTTCAGCTTTTTTATACCAAGTGGTGAAGAGGGTATATTAAATTTGTTATTCCGTGTGTAACGATAAAAAAGAAATAAATAATCTATATTTATTTAGATATGTCCATCTGTTTGTCTGTCTGTTTTTTTGACACAACAAATGACAGAGCTCAATGAAATTTGGCTGAGGAAACCTCTATATGCAAGTAAAGATCTTTCGTTAAATTGTCAATTATAAATCGACAAATTTGAATAAAATTTGTAATATTATTAAGTTCATCATCATTACCATTCCAAAAAATATCAAAATCGGTTCAGTAAAAAAAAATTATCGCCAAAAACTATATACATAAAACTTTTATATATGTTGTGTGTGTTTGTGAGTGTATGCGAGCTTATATGTACGAAGCAGGAAGTTCACACGCATTTGTGATGGAGGGTATTATAGATTCGGCATATCAGAATATATCACTCTTCCTTGTTCTATTTTCAGTATTCTGGTATCCTAAGAGAGCAATTAAAATGTATTTTTATGATTTTTTGCTATTAATTTTATATGTTTTCAATGAATATATATTCATTAATATATTGTAAAAATAATATAAATTATATATATGAAAATATATTACAATATAAATAAATCGTTTTATATTTGAGTTAACTAAATTTAATTAATGATTTATATCTACAAATTAAGACACTGGGGTAATGTAAACTTCATATTTAATCGCATAATCAAATATAATCAATATAAATTGATATAAATTGTGATTATTGGATTTCGGTAAAGAAAAAAAAAAACAAAAACAAATCTGCAATTTTGTTTGATTATTTATATTTTATTATAAATATATTAATTATTAAATGGTCATAAATTTTAGTAATATTTTAGGAAAAACTAAACAGAATAATTTATTAATATTTTTATCTAAATAAAAATAAATTTATTTGTATTTTTGTTTAGATCGTTTTCTTAATATCCATAGTAGAATTGTATATTTATGTTAAAATATCGGAGGATAATGTGTAATTGCAATGAATAAAATAAGATAACAATTACTTAGGTAATAGTGGTTTAATGTTATTTGTCAAAATTACGTAACTGTTCAGATCATTTAATATACAGTATTCTAGTAAATATCAATTTTAATAGAGGACTGCTTCTTTCTTTTCATATTTCTTCGCTTGCAACTGTAACCGTTGGATTAAGGATTTCTTACAATTAAAATTTTTAACGACTATTCTACTACTGTTAAAAGTAGACTTCAACTGAATGGCGACTTTCGTTTCTTTTCCTTAAATTACAATTTTTAGCAAATGTAGAAGATCACATTTTCATTTCAGTACTCCTCCAGTTGCAATAGTAAGTAAGAAAACTTCCAGTGACCAATAATTTCAAAGGCAAAAGCAACTGTACTTAAATTAAAAGCAAACTACAATTATTTAACGGCTCTGCATGTGTGTACATTTGTCCATCCCAGCTCGGCATAACCAAGCAGAAAATTTCCCAAATATACATTCGATAGATTAAATGCCGAAACTTCTTTGAATTGAGGCAGCAATATCAGTTCTTTTCTACATTATTAAACTCATAAGGAGGTTTCTATATACAATTTCAGTGACAGAAGGGCCGCCTGACTATTAGCGAACATCTCATGAAAAGTTTTATCCAAAAGCTTTCTACTTGTATTGAAGATGTCAAACATTTCCGCCTGCAATACATAACATTCGTTTGGAAATCGAACTAATATAACAGTTCATATTAGAAACGTCGATATAGTCCTTCTTTATAACAATTTCCTTGCAGAATATTCAGAATCTTCGCATCAAATTATGATCTCGGTTTCCAATAGATGACTTCTCTTTTTCTGGGTGCACTACTAGAATATTATTTGAATATCAATCAAAATAAAATGGCATAAAATGTATCATTCCACAGTAGACCAAAATAGGTGTTTTTCGAAATAAATCTGTAAAGTGTCAGTTAGGTTAATTTGCATACAATTTAACATAAATATAGCGTTAAGAGTATCAAAATTTTGGAAACTCGGACATAATTTTTTTTTAACCGAGTGTCTAATTTTATAAGATCTTTAAAAGTTTCCAATATTAATTACCTTGAATCTGTTTAATTAATTAAGCTTCCAAAGTTATAATGCAATATTCTCCTGCCATCATTATTCAACAAAATCGATTATGATCCAAAATGCATTCTAAGGACGTACTATATGGGAATGGGATGTACTATTTATTCACACAAAATGTTAGCTTTTACTTATAACTTTGAGTTAAGAATTATGTCCAGATAAATATTTGGGAATACTCCATAAAAATATTCATATTCATTCAATAACTAAATGAATATTGTGGATTGATTTCCATAAGGTGATTTAATGCCCTGTTATTTTATAGAATGAACAGGGGAATAAAATCAAATTATCTAATTTTAGTTACGAAACTAAATTATTTACCTGAAAACTTCATTCAGATATTATTTTATTAGATATCAAATATTAGTTAAGATTTCAAAGCTCCTCTGTTATCGTTATATAAAATTTTATATAAATCCAATCATACGAATAAAGGTTACACATTTATTTAGAAAAAGTTAATTCTTAGTGTTTAAATTAGATAAAAGATCGTTTCATTTGTCCTTTATATCAGAAATCATCAAAAATAGGCTCCACTAAAACGCATGGGTTATATCATTAAATAATATTAAGTATACGTCCCACTGTGTAGTAAATTACCTGAAAACAATATTATGCATTACACAGTTAATTATCAAGTTCTTTGGTTGAGGTCTGTAGTTTTGAAATGAGATAATAAAGAAAGTTCAATGTGATTTTATTGATCCTTATAAATATTATTCATTTTAGAAATACCTTTTTTCACTTAACATTTAGTGACTTTATATTGATCCCTTTTTAATTTCAAAGATACGATCAATATCTTTAAAATCTCCATTTTCGGGATCAGTATAAAAGATGTCAACGCATTTATAGACTTTTTAACGATCTTTTAAGAAATTTTGTTTGAAGTCCAATAAATATAAATTAATAAAATTATATGATGAAAACATTTCAATTAACGTTTACATAAGAGTGTTAACTTATTTCATATGAAAATATTTTTATTCAAAAACAAAATAATGCGAACAAACACATTTTTATTCAGTTAACAATATTTTTTATTGGAATAACAATATTTTTAGTTGCGTTAACAATAAATTAAGTGGCGATAACAATATTTTTAGTATGATAACAATATTTTTAGTGACTATAAAAATATTTTTAGTGGCGAACTTTTTTTTTGGTGAGATTCGTGTATAATTTTGCAAAATAGTATGAAGTTGGATCTATATAATAAAATCTTAGATTAAATTAATTTAAATAAAAGATAAAAAATCTATAATGTTTAAAAAAATCGCACATTTGTAACACTTCTTCATTAAATATTAAATTGCTGCAATTTATTTAATTTAAATAATAATTTTTTCTTTCATTCATCGGTTTATTATTGTGACAACAGATCACGTGATTTCAATATAAATTTATTACACCCTCCACCATCATGAACGTGAAAAGGGTAAATTAACTTTGTCATTCCATGTGTAACGCTAATAAGGAAAAATCTTACATCGCATATTGTATTTATATTCTTACATCAATTCAAAATCTGTGTCGATTTAGCTGTGTTCATATTTCTGTCCGTCTATCCATCTGTCTGTTCGTATGTTAAACTGTCTTTTGTTGGCATCCTCACAACCACAATAATTGGCAGGGCTCAGTGAAATTTGGTGTGGGTATTTGTTATAGTCCTGTGAAGTTTTCCCGTTCAAAATGAGCAAAATCGGTACAATATTGTTAATATAACAATATCTGAGACAATTTTCAAATTTAAGCGACATATTTAAATGGAGGATAATATTTCATTTCCATTACAAAAATAATCGAAATCGGTTTAGTAGAAAAATTATAGCCAAAAGTGTAACTAATTTTATAACTCATTAAGGTTTCTTTGTTATATATCAAATAATATTTCATTTATTGTATGCGTTTGCGTGTGGATATGTGAGTATATATGTACGTATACGGTACATGCACTACACATTATTCATTTTTGTGATGGAGGGTATTGAAGATTCGGCATAGCTGATTATAGCATTCTCATTTCATTTTACTTAATTTTAACCTCCATTTAAAAAAAAAACTATTGGTGTTGTGTTTTAGAATAATAACAATAATAAAATTATTTAACAATAAAAAATAAACACAAAATAGTAATAATAATAAATAGTAATAATGATAATAAATATTTATAAACATTTTTTATAAATTTAAAGTTTATGCAAAATGACTTTGTAAACAAATTGATATTAAATATAGAAAGAAAAATTAAAGGAAAAGAGATATAAAAACAACAAATTGCTTTAATCAAAAAATAATAAACAACAATTTTATTATACCCTCCACCACCACAAGTGACGAAGAGGATATATAAACTTTGTCATTCCTTGTGTAACGCTTGAAAGGAATTATCTCAGACATAATAATGTGTGTATATTCCTGCATTAAATAAAAATATGAGACGATTTACCTATGTCCGTATGTATGTCTGTCTGTCCGTCTGTCTGTTGTTGTCACGCTCACAACCACAGTAATTGAAAGAGTTCAATAAAATTTGGCCAGAGTATTTTTTAATGTCTAGAAAAGTTTTCTATTTAAAACTAGCAATACAGAATCAGTGTATTAAAATATATAGTATTTGAGGCAACCTCCAAGTTAAAGAGAAGAACTTTCGTATAACTGTCAATTATAAATCAATAAAATAGAAATTGAAATTATGTCATAATATAAGTTATATATACTTCATTACAATTTAAAGAATAAAATCGGTTCAGTTGTAGCTAAAAATATGACTAACTTTAGCTGTTATTATATAAGTTATATTTAAGAAAAACTTCTGTTTGTATGAGTGTATGTCTGAGTGCGTACGTACGAAACATAATGTATTTAAATCACACAATAATTTGTGGTGGAGGGTATTGAAGATTCGTCTTAGCTGAATATTTCTTTCTTCCTTGTCTTTGTTTTCTTTTCAAAAAGCTTTATTTTTACCTGTAAAATAAGGAGAAGTTTGTTTTGATTTGCTATAAAAAAAAAAAAAACAGTTGCTACTTATGAGCTAATGCCACTTCTATATACCTTCTATATATGAACATCAAGTAGTTGAAGTAGAAGTGGAAGTACTAGTAAAAGTCGAAGTAGAGAAACAACCAATACCACAATATTATACGTATTAAATACTCCATAAATTATATGCTCTTTTTCTATACATTTAAAGTGTTGTTTGTTGTTGTTGTTTTTATTTTTGTTGTTGCTGAAAGTACCTTTAACATGAAATAACTACTTAGAATATATTTTCTTCATATATTTTTACTTACATTCACCTAAGTTTCCTAGTTTAGTTTAAGTACATTCATCTAGTTTTATATTTATATATTATGTATATACATGTTTATGTATATATGAATTTTTTACTTTTTTTAATACTACACATATGTATGTTCTTATATGTTGGTAGGTACATATTATGTATCCGGTTTTTAATGATATATATTATTTATTGTTGTGTTTATTATGCATATAAATATGTATTTTATATATGATTTTTTTCTATGTATTTTCTTGAGTGAATGGAGAAATTTTATATATGAATAAAGAAACTTTTCATATGTACGTGTTTAGTACTATGAGTTATATGGAGACGTATGATTAATAAAAATTGTACTTATACGTCTGCATATACTAAACATGTGTTTTATGTCCATAATAAAGTATATTTTTTATTTCATATTTTAAATAGAATTTAAATCGTACAACTGAATATTTTAGCCAAAATTTATTTAGTGGATCATAAATTATCACAATGTACACTGATTCCAAATTTTAAAAAATGGTGTAATCATACAACCACTGCAGATATTACAATAAAAAAGTGACGTAAACCCCACATCCAAAATACTGGATGTTTATCTTATATATCAGATTATACCATATCAATTAGAGCTAATACTCCCTTGTCGGATACTATATATATAATATCGTCCATTCAATCATCTTTGGCGATGTGTTTAGGTAGATTGGAGTTGTTTATTCAATCGACATGTGCGAGAGGACGTACCACCTTGTCCGCAGTACGAACAAATAATCAACCAGGAAAGATACATCAGGTTTTTTTTATGGCCCAGACATTTAAGTCTCTATCATCTAGCATGTCTCTATAATATGACGAATTCCGTTGGTCGTGCAATTCCATTCAACTTGATACGCCAGAGAATTTAAGGACCCATCGCTGAACGATATTCATCATAATGATATTTAAGAGCTAATAAAATGTAAAGCAGGTAGCGGAACAAAGCAAATATGTCCACCAGACTGAATCTTTGTATAACTTTGACTTGTTTAAATTTATTAAAACTTTGATATACCGAAGTTAATATATATAATATATACTTTTGTATACCGTTTTGTGCTATTTAATTCCCATTTAACAGGAGCTCAATATCTCTCCATTGACATTAGCTCCGGGAAATTTGTTGGAATTTTTGAAAAATACCATATTATTGTTCTTGTACATCTCAAGGATGCAAGAACAATATTTACCTTAGTGACTGGATTTTAAGTTAGACCAAAAATAAGTGGACACATAATATAGTCTTATTTTGGAATACATTCCACACTTTGTATTTGCAGAACCCGTTGTAACAAATGATGGGCTTTTTTCATCGAAACTAATTATTGCTTTTTATGCTTTCTATCATTTTTTTTGAAGAAATAACATCTAAATTTTAAAATCTAAAAATTAAAATCTAATTCTTCTTCGGAATTTTGAAGTTGTCTTAGAAGACGGTCAATAACTTCTTTGTTAATGAACTGATATATCTGGTTTCAAACAGCAAACTGCAAATATATGACCATATTTTATTGAAGTCGGAAAACAAACAGGCGGACATTGCCTACTACATAGTTTCTTATATAATACCCTCTTGGCCTTACATACGGAATGACAGAGTCCTCCAGTGTTGGAGGCTATAAAGTTACATATTTTTGGCATATGAAAAAAATAAACACTTTAATTTTAAATGAGTTGCCTGAAATCTTTCAATTGAGCATCTTTAAAAATTCATTTAAAGGAAACTGTATTTTGTCAATAAATTTATGTCTAACTTAAACATGTAGGTGACACACATTTATGTATGTTTGTTTATCAATATTTGCAATACAATACATCAAAATGCAATTTTTTGGGTTAAAAATATGAAAATACTTAAATGTGTCACATAAATGCATATTATATGAAATGATGCAGATATTTATATATGTACACGTGTCCATCAAATATTAATCAAAATATGCAACAAAATATTATTTTGCGGTAAAAAATTGTTTTAATCAAATTATGCGTTCAAATATGCATTTCTGTTAGTATGAAAAGAGGTTTATTGAGTGCTTTTACGCGAAATCTGGATATTCGAATTTTTAATATATTAACAGATAAAAAGGAACTATTGCATGTGACATATTTTATTTAAATATTTTAAAATTTATGTATAAAAATATGTTTAAGTCATTTTAATAAAAGTGAATGGAAATTAAGAATCAGTAAAAATAATAAATAAGAATCAGTAAGAAATATCATTAACAACATAGTAAGAATGCTTATTAGTAGCTACTAAATATGAACGACCCTCGTATAAATATATTATTCTAAGTCATGGTACTAATATTTGAGAGAAGTTGTGCGTTTTAAAAAATTTAATAAATGACCATCGTTAAAGTTTGTTCATCCATTTTTGTTTATAGTTATCTTTACCAACATATATGTGAGATTTAAGCCTTTCAAAGTCATATTTTTAAGGAAGTTTGTGTGGTGATCCTCGTATAATTAGGCACATTATTTTAGAATATTATTTAACTTATTTGTGCAAATTTTCGTTAAAATCTCTTTATATTAAGACTTTATGACCTTAAAATCCCACTCCAAGAAGAACATTTGTATGGGAGCTTGGTGAAATAATGGACCCATTATCACGCATTTCAATGGGTATCGTTCTTAGGTCAAAATAATAACACTTGCTAAGTTTATCAAAAGATCTAAATTTATCCGCATTTTTTCACAATCCAGACGGGCGGACGGACATTGTTAAATCGACTCAGAAAGTGATTCTGAGTCGATTTATAAAATATTAATAAAATTTAAAACTATTTGTTTTGGAAGGGGTGTTATATGGGAGCTATAGGAAAATATGGAACGATATTGGTGAGATTAATAACAAATATTCAATACAATTGGTCATTATTTACTACTTTTTTGAGCTCAAAACTTATATGGGATCTACAAGAAATGGACTGAGTTTGTCGGAATTAATAAAATAACCATTTAATGTTTAGAAATCATTGTGCACAATTTTAATGGAATTGGTCATTACTTAATACGTGTTTTATATTTTCCAGGAAGGAACCTTAAATGGGAGTTATTGCAAAAATGGACCGATATTGTTCAAATTAATAACGTGTATTCAGAAAAGCTAGAAAATTAATTGTCAAATAACGGTCTATAACTTTTTTGTCAATGAAGCGGTATAGCTGGTTTTAAATAAGAAACTACTTGGAGCAAAGTCAAACAGTATTCAAGGCGTGAGATTTTTTCCAAAACACAAACTGGAGGATAAATCTAAATCGATTCAGATTTTGATATACCCTCAACACCACTTGCGGTGGCAGAGAGTATAGTATTACTCTTTGTTAGGGTCAGTAGCAGTGAAAATTACCAAAATTAAATTTTCCGAAATATTATTTTTTTTAGTTATGCTGATTTTACAGCAAATGAGGGTTGTGTTTAATCTTGTAATTTGTTCTTATTTTATAATTTTTTTCTAAAACCATACAATTTAAAAAAATTTGATTTCATCATTTTTTCCTAATAATTGCCAGTTTCCGTTACCAATTATTGTTAATTTTTTTCTAGATTTATTTGTTAATTTTATTTAAAATATTTTTGTTCAAAATTTTTATTTTAAATATTTATTTGTAAATTACGCTTGAATTATTGCAACTGTTTAACATGTACAAACAAATTTATTTATTGAAGTTTGGTTTTTTAATTTTAAAATTTAATGAAAATAAATTTATATAAATAAAATTATTATACCTGTTTGCCAACGTGTACATTAGAGTGGACAATTAAAAATGATTCATGCGTGAAAGACCATTTCTAACAATGAATATTAATTAGCTACTATACAGATATATATAGTGAGGGAGAATTGATTATCTGATAACCATGAACACAATAGGATAGAATAAAAAATATGCGAACAAAATAAATGCAATGACTTATTATTTTAATGAAGTTTTCAGAAATTAAAGTGTTCTTATCAACTTAAAACTTTATTCAGGAGCATTTAAAGACTGGAAAACTGTAAAAGCGAAAGTTTTAACAGTTTTTTTGGGTCAGAAATCACTTTACCAAGTACTAACCACTTTTCGAAAGGAGCTTGCTTAACATAATCTAGGACGGATATGATGAGAGAGGTAGTTCCCATACAAAGCAAATATTAATTATCGAATATCAAAGGAACTAATGGCCATTTGGTTCATATTTGAATTCCAGCAAAATTGCTTATTGGCATAAGTGTTTTATACAGATCCATTACTTTTTATTTATAAATTTGTGAAAAGTTTTTGTCTGAATTCAGAAATTTTCCTTAAATATCATTCTATAACTTAACTATAAAACACCCAGGACAAATATTAAATTCGTATAATTGATGTGGACCTCAAAATATATCCGACAGACAGAAGGGCTAAGCTAAATCGATTAATATTTTTTATGGGTTCTTACATGATAAAATCTTGGCTATACAAATGGAATGACTTTTACTCAATTAACTTCTTTAATCTTATCAGGTTGTACATTAAAAAATTATATTCCAGAAACTACTCCAGAGGGCGATGTAATCACCATCAATATATATTCACTAAAATAAAAAAAACTATTTTTAACAAAAGATACAAATTAGTTTCATTGCAAATATCAAAACGTAATAATTAAGGGAGAACAGCTTCCAGTTTTTTTTTTTGCTGAATACGACACATATGTATTCGAAAAGTCATATTATGCTACAAAAAAAAATTATTTTGAAAAGCCGCAATACGTATAGTAAAGGAAGGATGTATGATTTAAAATATGTATCTTTAGATTTTATATCAACTGATGAAGAAAAAATTTCTTTTAATAAAAATTCATAAGATTATTAATGGAGTATGAAAAAAACATTTTTTTATTTACAAACTATGAACAAAGAACGTAGAAACGTATGAGTTATATTAGCAAATTACATTAAGTATACGTCCATTCAATGAACTTTGACAATACTGATAAGAAAACTGCAATTATAAATTAAATTCGGCACAATTATTTATAATGTAAAAATAAACAAGTTAATCTATTTTTTTAGAAAATATGATATTCAATAGGTGTTAATATTCCTTTTCCGATATAGGAAAAATATATAGTAAAAGTCATAGAAATCTTGTGGATTTTTTGTTTCTCCATAATAATTTTTTTAATTTTTCAGAAAAATTTTTAACTCTGAATCATGATGGAAAAATATTATAAAAATTGTATTGTATGTATTTGTGTTAGGTTTAGATACCATGTCAAGCGGTTCATTAATAAATTCTTTCTGACTTTACCAAATATTGGAAGCTGATTTATTAATTGGTCGGACTTTTTGAGTTCGGAGTTATCATAAAGTATCAGTTTTTCATCATCTGTAGTAATACATTGCAAAAATGATTACTTCTTGGTTATGAGGGGACGTTTTATATGGAAATGCATAAAAATAATGGATGGACCCACCAAGGATTTGATTTCATGATTTTGCTTGTATAAATGATACTTATTTTAAATATTTCCACGTTACCGAAATACGTGTTCTATATAGAATTTATGGACCGATACTTGTTAAATATGTTAAAAAATTTTCTAAATGTATATATCTTCTGAAATATTTTCACAATATCAAGTGGGCCGTATGGGAGTTCAAGGATTTGAATTAATACAAATTTACTTTCACCAAATTTAATTAAAACATTTCTTTATCTGCGAGTATCATGAAATAAAAAACATATTGCCGGAAGACTTTTGAATGGGAACTGGGAGAACATTTGTATGAGAGATGTGAAAAATATGGAAATGGATTATGGTCAATTTTGGATGGTCTTTGTCCTTGGTCCTAAACAATAATAAGTATTTTTTCATGAAATTATATATAAATTTACGACCTACACAGTGTTCACAACGTTTAAATAATCAGATATAGGCCGATTCAAAACTTGAGTCTATCGCTTTACTTTATAGTGGGCGTAACATAATTTTTTTCTGTATGTTACAGGTATCAGCACAAGCGTTCCAACCACTTAGAGTATTCCACTACATTCAACAAAGTTGCTTAAATTAAAATTCAATTTCAAATATTTCAAATCAAATTTAAAAATATTATTTCCTTTAAATTCTTTATTAAATGTTAAAGTATTAAAAAAAATACCATTTAAATTCTCCATAAAATTAGAATAAATTACAATAATTTATAAAATTAAAATAAATGTACAACAACAATTCACATTTGTATTTATTTGTTTGTATTTTGGCTACAAAGTATTGTTTTAATATAACAAATTATTCTAAATAATAAAAATAGCATCTATTTATAAAAATTATTTTGTAAATATTGTGGGGATTCCCCTCTCGTTTAGTCATGACTACAAACGATAATGTCTATTCAACCTTAAACAAATCAATTTGTGGTTTTATTAGAGAACAAATTAAATTTGAAAAGATGAATGATGATAAATTGCTTTTATATATTAAAAATGTAACAAAAATAAGTAAAAATGTTATAATCGGTCAAGCCCGACTATGTTATACCTTACAGCACATTGTTGGTTGCAAATGATAGCTACGAAAAATATATGAATAACTCTTGTATAATTTGCTTTTCTGATTTCTGATTAAGTCTGAAGTACGTTATTATTATTATTATTATTATTATTATTATTATTATTATTATTATTATTAACTAATTTTAATGTGAATTATACGTATTTGGAAAGGATTTTTTGGGGGGTTATATCGAAGCTAGGACCGACCTCAAATATTGACATCAAACTAAATTTGACCAGTTGTTAATCGTCTTGCATAAGTAAATTTAGCACATCGATTAAAAATAATATAGACTTTCATTTTGTGCAATTTCGTTGAAGACGGGCGAACATCGTTAAATCTCAAACTCAGAAAGTTAAACGATATACTTAAAAGTGGATGTTAAACCATTTTACTGTATGTTACAAACATCTGCACAATCGTATAAAACTTCAACCAATTACAATGGTGTAGGGTATAATAATACTCAGATTATTTTACGTAAATAAATAACAGAGGTTAATTTTATTTATACTAAATTGTTTACTTTTTATAAATTTAAAGAATTTTATTTAAAGTCAAACATGTACAAGGGAGAAAATGATTTATATAATAAAGAGAATATTTTCAAAATAATAAGGTTTTTGAAAGGTAATGAAATATTGATATAAATTTTTATTTATTATTACAAAAAAAGTGAGAAAGACTTTATAAATTATGAAATATTATGACTTTATTAGTATCGAAAAAGAAAGGCAGTCTATTGACTTAATTAAGGGTGAGATCGAAAAATTCTTAATATAAACTAATTTGATGACCCATAGGAATGAAATTCTTCCCTAATATTGGCTATATGAACTTGATTATCATTCCAAAAATTATAAAAACTGGTTTAGTAGTATAAAATTTATAGTCAAAACTCTTACTTATTTGATGTCTCATTAAGTGTTTCGAATTATATTAAAAAACTGTGTGTCAGTTTGTATGTACATAACGTATTTACTTCATGTAATTTGTGGTAGAGGTTTTTGAAGATTCGACATAGGTGAATATAGCATCCATACTTCTTTTTATTTAATTTAAATTATTACAAGTTACGAATAAATATATTTTTATTTTTTTTTCGGAAGCCTTTCTACTAACGATTTTACAGGGCTTTCTTTCACTTTGCGCGAACAGATACTTCATCTCCGATTGAAATCTAAAACACTTTTGTACACTTTATGAACTCTTCATTGTTTTCCACTGGCATAAGCCAAGTCAAAATAAGTGGACACATTATGAAGTCTTATGAATGGAAGCATCCTTTTTTGTAAAAATTGCACTTTTTTTCTGTTCACTCGTTTTATTCAGATATTATGACTTTATTATTCAGATAAGCAATATTTGTCATGAAACATAAAAACTAAAATGTTTTGCTAAAGCAAAACATTTTTTTGCAAAAAAAAAATACTCTTTCTTGTTTTTAGTATAATATTTACCTCATAATTTTATTTTGCCAAAATTGTGGCATTTTTAGCATCTGCTTTAAGAGAAATAATTCTTAATTACCAAAAATAAATTATTACCCCAAAAAGTACCAGACTATAACCAATACAAAAGGACACAAATAAAGGAGAAATAATTTTATGGTTTGCAAACATTTTTTTTGCAATTTTGAATGAAAACAAAAAAAAAATGCGTTTTCTTTTATTAATTTATTTTTTCGGTAGACATACAAAGTCATTTTATGTAATAATAATTGTTAAGAAACATTAATAGTATTATCTTGTTAACAAAAATAAAAAGAGAAATATATACTAAATGCCAACAGCTGGAACATGAGAAATAAAACGAAAATACCAAAAAATATAAACACTGTACAATACAAATGTACATATATTTATACATAAAAATGTATTTTTGTATACACATGTATATGGATTAGGGTGGCTTTTTTTAGGGAAAAAGTTATTGCCGAATCGTTTTTTATAGCCAGCACAAGTAGTGATGAGAGTATGTTAAGTTTCCGCGTTTAACGGCAAATAAATAATTTAAGACATTATATATCTATATTCTTGCACAAATCAAAATCTGAGTTGATATACCTATGCCCGTCTGTCTGTCTGTCTGTCTGTTGCTCACATCTTCAATTATTAACAGATCTCAATGATATTTGAGTATTTGTTATTATCCTGAAATGTTTCCTATTTAAAACCATGATTGGTTCAATATGTTAGAAGCTATAGACCGATATTTGAGACAACCTCTAAATTTAAGTGGAGAATTTTCATAAAGTTATTAAGTATTAACCGACGAATTAAAATAAAATATTGCCATAATATTAAGTTATACGTATTTACTTCATTACTATTCCAAAGTCGGTGTAGCACAAAGTTATAAACAAAAATATAACTTGTGTTATTACCCATTAAATGTTCCCATGTTATAGGTAAATAAAACTTTTACATATCGCATTCGTTGGCGAGTGTATTTAAACATTTGTGTGTATGTATGAAACATAAGGTATTTACTTCACACGCATTTGTAGTGCGAGTATTGAAGATTCGGTATATTCAAATCTAGCATCCTTACTTGATCTTGTTTTTGTAACTTTCTGGTTAAGATTGATGAGTATTTACATGTAAGTGTATATGTAAGTAGATTGTGTGAGCACGATATATATGAAATTTTATTATGTCTTACTTCACATACATTTGTGATGGAGGGTATTGAACATTCAATATTCTTGCTTTTTTATGTATCAACCATAATAACTTCTTTTTCTATGAAATTTAGTTTTTCATGTAGTTGATTTCCCGTTTTACTGCCATCAATCAATTTTATCTCTTTAAGTTACAGATTCATCTTACTGAGAACTTTTTTTGGTGCATGCGATAATCTCTTTAAAAATATCTTTAGAATGCATTTAACAAAGTTTAAAACCTCGAACTTTTTTTAAAAGTTTTACTATTCCAAAGATTTAAGTCGAAAATATATTCATCTGGAAGTTTAGTCAATTAGGTAGTAACATACTTAATGGCTTTAATCCATTTATCATATTCCTGCATTAATGTCTACTTGTACTTTTAAGCTTTTAGCGAAGATTGAATATACTCTATATCGATGCTATCAAAAAAGAGAGGAACAATAATATGAATGTGTTAGTATATTAGGCTCAATAAATAAATATATTTTGAGCCTAATACACAGGACAAAATTTATGTTTAAAATAAGTTTAAAATCTGACTAACAGCAGTTCTAATCTCGGTAAAGTTCGGTCGTTTCGATCATTCATTTTTTTAACATTTTGATTACATACAAGATATTCAGTTTCAATAAAACAATTCACAGAGAACAAATATTTTTCTTGCTATTCCATATTCCACATGTATATTTTTTTTCAGTGTACATACATTTGTTGAAAATTATTCTTTTGTTTTATTCACTAAGCCGAGAGTATTTCTTGAATGATCGTGTTATGTCTGTATAATAGCCGAACAAGTGAACATTCTAAAGTATTGTTTGAAGAGCACTGCTCCAAATGACTCTTCATTACTTCCCATGTCTGTCCGAAATTAAATTCCATTTCCGTAAAATCGATAATTTACAAAGACGATACCAAGAATTTTATAGTGCAAAATGAGGTTGTTCGTTTTCAAATTTTGATTTGATGCGGCCATGTATGATTAAATCTTGTTACAAACGAAGTAATAAGGACACCACTTGTGGTGGTGGATGAATAAAATAAATTTTAAAACCATCAATTAAAAGTAAACGGGGTATTTATATTATATTTTTGGATACCTCTAATATTTTTACGTGTTATATATGAAAACACACATATGACAGATACTCACACAATTGTTGTGGTTAAAGAAAATATGTTAAGTGGCTAAAACAGACTTATATAGAACTCTAAGGAGGTAGAGATACGATTTTAAAAAAGAGTCCTATTTACCTGTATGACTCATGTAAGTTAAAGCAAAGTTAATCTATTAATTAATAAAAAAAGGACTTAAAAACTTTCTTTTTAATTTGAGCATATAATTTGATTAATTTTTAGCAAAACTATGATTTCACCAACAACACTAACATTATTATTGTACTGATCCCAATATGATCTAGACAACATGAAGCCATAAATTTAACCCAATTTTTCTTTTTATTGTTTTTTTTTTACACTTTTCCTGAGTGGCATAAAGACCCATAAAAAAAATAAACATAAAAAACAACACATACATACATACATACATACATACATACATACATACATACATATCCACCAACATATACACAAATACATGCAGATAAATGTACAATAATAATCACATACTACATACACATATATAAATACATTCAGGAAAAGGACTCGACCTATTGATATGAAACATACACTAAGAACAACAACAAAAATAAACGAAATAAAAAAAAACTAAAAAAAGAAAATCCTTTAAAATAAACCATGTGTCAAGCCTACGGTATAAAAAGGAACAGAAAAATGGCACTAACAAATTAAATAACGGTGGATGGGAGGAATAAGGGGCGTCAAGTAGAAATGGATAGATAAATTAAATTAAAAGAGACAACAACAATAACTATCACGGCAACATCCTGATATTGTTTATATGTATGTTTACACTTGTATGCCGTGTTTATCTTGGTCTCTGCTTTTTTTAACATTTTATGTTAAACTTCGTTTCATTTTTTGCTTTGTTTGGTGAAAAAGGGCTTGTTCGGAAAGAAAGCACAGAGCGGCAAAAAAGGACAATGAACCAAAAATAAAAAGGGATAATATACAAAATCCAGAACATTGTGTGAAAGAGTTAAAATTAAATGGAAATGAAAAACAATAAAGTCATTATTAGAACAAATTAAACTACAATGTTTGAGTGTCATGTTTTTTGGTCGCTGCTTTTTGAGTTCTGTTCTTTTGGTCTCTTTTGTTATCTCAACACGCAGTTTATTTCCGCCTGATGAATTATTTTTCAAAAGTTGTTTTTCGTTTTCTTTTATTTTGTGGGTTGAATATTTTCATGCAATAAAAATTTAAATTAATATATTTGAATAATTTGGGTTTGATTTAAGCTTTAACAGCACAATTTAGAGGGTTAAGGGTGAAATGAAAATAATTAAAAATTAATTTTTTGTATCTGGAAGACTTAAGTTAATTGAAAAAATTGTATTGAATTCTTGTTTGCAATTCCCGAATCTGTATTGTCAGATGAAAGAAATTTTTAATGTTAATAAAATTTTTATATAAAATTTCATGCCGATGAGAATCTATTAATTTCTTATATAAATCGTATTTCTTTCGAAAAATGGCCAATTTTATAAAATAAATCTAACAGGGACTTTCATTACAAAAATATGAAAAATTTAATTTTAAAATGTTTGGTTTTGGCTGGTATTTTTCATTGCACTGTTTCCTTTCTCAATGTCATGATACGAAAGTTTAAAGCTGCATCTGAAAACTGAGAGCCGGTAAACAAATAAAGGTGCTCTCACAGTCACACATTTTACTTTTGGGAAAACTTTACAGAATTATAAAATTATATGAAATTAAATAATGGTATTGTCCTTGTCCTTAGTCATGTTGTATAACTACAATTTTTACAAACTATTCCATTCACAATTATAATATCCATGTCTCTACAGATGTTGTCATTTCTAATATGCCATGGAGCTCCATGGAGTACTAATTGTGAATGTCAGATCTTCGCATAAGGGCAATTCAGATGTGTCCCACAGAAAAAGTAGCCATAATTCATATATTCCATAAATTAAAGTTGTTACTGTCATTTAACCCTGAATAGCTGATATCCAAATCGAATGAACGATTTTGTGAGTACATGGCGGTTAATTTAGTTTTAATTTTGAATATGATATACTTATGGCATATTTTAACAAAGGATGGCGCAACATCCAAACATGTTGCCGAACAATACTTTTTTAATTCACAAGATTTTCTAGTCTCTCCAATTAATTGGTTAACCTGTCAATGGATACGTATTTTTTCCGAAATTGGTAAAATTTTACGATTTAAGCATAATTTTTCATGAAATGTTTTCTGAATTACTTTTGACAAGCAGCAGAGTGGGCCAATAAGTTAATTGGATAATATCATGAAATCGTTCGTTTTATTTTAATCTGATGAATTTTCCGTATTTTAGGGTAAATATCCAAACGTAAAATCGTGTTGAAAAATTTAATGAGCAGTTTGATTAAAAATTAACTATTTGCCAGAACGAGGTTTCTTATAGAACTGACCCGAAAAGTTTTTAAAAATGGCCATATTTATCCAAACTTATATAAAACAATATATTGCTTTCGGCATCCGCTTAGCAGATTTTCTGGGTTTGTCTGTCTTCTTTTTATAGTGGATATGGGAAATTTCAGAAAGTATTAACAAATGCCTGCAGCACTGAATCAGTTCATACAAATTCAATTCCTCTCTGAACTGATGAACTTATCATGTTATCCACATGAGCACATGAAAAAAATAAGTCCGGACTTATATGATAATTCGTCTTTTCAGAGAATTTTATCATGATCGTTATCGTGTCATTTACATACATTTCAACTACAATATCAAAAAAAATTTTAAATTCCTCCTGGATTCTTCAAGTATTATTACTTTCAGTTAGATCCGTTCCCTGAGGAATCCTCAGCATCTCCTACCATAGTAAATATCCTAAAATAATTGTAGATTGAACTCTTTAAATAATTTGAAACTTCAGATATCTGAGGTTGGTAGTCCAAAATAACTTCTGTACATTGCTTACTATCTGATCCGTTTGCCCGTATAGCTTGTACTAACATTTTGTCAATGGTTAATCTGATCTTTTGAAGTTCTTATCTCCCCTAGATTCTATTTTCTCTCTCCAAAGCTCATTTTCTTTTATTATATTGTATCCTATAAAAAAAAACTTCACAATTGTATGCAAATAGATCTATAACATGATGGTTCTCCAAGTTTTTTGGAAGCAGCTCTAATTCCTGTTTCTTACAAACCTTAGCAAATATCCTTCAAGGACTTTGTCAAATATCTGGTTTGACCCTTAGTGCCATCTTAAGTGCCGTATCTGGCACTATGTCCATTCCTAGACCTTTTTCATTGCATATTATGAAACAATTTTTTAGCATTTCATTCGCCAATACCTCCTTAGTTTCATGTTACCTGATTTACCCACTTCTTTGGAAGAAATTTTTTACTATGCCCTACTAGCCTTGGACTCATGAGTTGGGAATTTCTTTTGACGTTTAAACGCCATATCACCATGTGATAAAAATTTCTTCTTATCGAAATGCTGTTATTTTCGTGTTCCACTAGTAATTTAGAGTTGAACCAATAATTTTTGTATTCTCCAATCAAATGTGCATCCTAATTCTGAGTTGCAACGCTCAGGCTCATATGCTACCCAAATTCATGGAGGATAACCTCTTTGACAATTTTTTGGAAGCCCATTTTGTTTTCTGAATTATTCCACCAAGGGAAAGCTGTTTTTCTGTCTGTTTGACTGTCTGCCTGTCCGTCGATCTGTACGTCTGCCCGTACCTCTATTCTTTAGTCACTTAAATCTTCTCAGTTTTACTCTCATCACTTGAACTTCATCATTTTGCGGCTTGTTTACATTTAAATTTTACTTAAATCTTTTTCTTTATATTAAACATAAAACTTAAATTGTATTTAAAAATATTTTCTATTTCACACATTTTGGAGTTACAAAAGAAAAAAAGAGCACAAAAATAAATGAGAAAAATTTAAATTGTGTACGATATAAATCAGTTTTTACATAAATTTAAATACAATACAAATCAAAGAGTGACAAATTCACACAAGTGTACAAAATACTCTTCTATGCATACGAAATGAGGGTGATAAATAAAACAAATTTACAGTGGTTCAAAAGGGACATTTATTTGCAAAATTTAATTTTGTATCTTTTTTTTACAGAAAATATGAACAAATTATTATAAATATTTTGCATTATATACAATTGAGTATACAAACATTTTATTATTTAATCTCTTTCAAAATACAAAAATTTATAGACTCTTAAAATAAATACAAAACAAGTAAAAATATCATATTTGGCTTGACCGGATCTTCAATACTCCCTAACACAAATGCATGTGAAGTAAATATGTTAAGTTTTGTACAACACACTCACACAAAATATGTTTATTACATTAAATTTTTTCCCTAATATTACACAAAAACATTCAGATATCGGTCTTTATCTTTTAATATACTAAACCTATTTTACTGATTTTAGATAGGAAAGTTATAAGGACTTTAACAAATACTCAGGCCGAGCACTGTCAATTATTGCTAATTGCAGACAGACGGTTATAGCTAAATCGACTTATATTTTTACTTGATTTAAGAATATATAAATACATTATGGGGTCTGAGATGATTTCTTCTTCCCTTTACACGCGGAAAGTCAAAGTTAATATACCCTCTCTAGCACTTTTGAAAGTGGAGGGTATAGAAATATTGCTTGTTTAAAGAAAAATTCAACATTTTTACGCACAAAAATATAGAAAAAGCCCTCAATGACAGATCCAAGCCAAACATTAACAATAAAACATTTTTATTTTTTTTTGTTTGCATAAATGTTAGTACAACAATAACAAAAAATATAAAAACAAATGTCAAGTATTTACAACAAAAACAGCAACTACAACTGTGATGACATTTACACCAGAAAATAAATTAAAATTCCATTTAAGTGCTTAGAGAACATAAATATTGCTAAAAGTATGGTAGAGACAAAAAAAAAAGAAAATCCCAGAAAAAAATTATAATCCAAATAAAAGTTAAATAAAAAATTTGTAGTTTATAAAAGAAAACAAAAATGTTATAATCGGTCAAGCCCGAATTTGTAATACCCTACACCGGAGTGTTGATTGTAAACGACAGCTATGAAAATGTAAAAAAACGATCTTATAATTTTCTCGTCTGTATTATAATTAGGAGGGAATTACATTATTATACTAACATTATATGAAATTCTTCTGGGAGGTTATATCGAAGCTATAAGAAATATTGAACCAACACTCGTATAATTTCGGACATCGATTTTAGATTTATATCAATTTGACAAGAGGCTTTTATAAATCTAAAAAAATCGTAAACCGTAAAATCGCTTTACATTTAGGACTTTTATGAACTAAAAACCCCATTCCGAGAGGACATTTGTATAAAACATTAGACTGACCAATTTGAAGAGTTTTCTTCCCTGAGCCAAAATAATAATTTATACTAAATTTCATGAAGATATCTTAAAAATTGCGACCTGTAGAGTGTTCATGTTCGTTTAAGTAGAAAGCCAGCCAAACAAACAGGCAGACAGACGGACGGAAGTTGTTGAATCGAATCAGAAATTACTTTGATTCTAATGGTATACTAAAAGAAAGTGTTACACCATTTTTTCTGTATGTTACAAACTTCTCCACAAATGCATAATACACCAACCACCTAGTTTGGTGTAGGGTATAAAAATAATAACACAGAAAATTTAAATAATAAAACAAGAGTAGAAAAGAAAAACTGAATTTGAAAATGAATAAAAGCAAATATTCTATTCTATTCATTTTTTCTTTTTTGAAAAGTTTAGAAAAATAATTTTTAATTAAATTTTCTATTTATTTCATTTTACTTTATTTTCATGCAAATAAATTCCAGGAATAAAATTTATTTCTTTGTGAAATTTTTGCAATAGATAATTTGAAAATTTGTTTGTTAAAAAGGAGAAATGAGGGTTTTGTATTTGTTTTAAAAGATTTAATTATTTAACTGATCTTGATTTCCTAAAATTATAAAATTTATTAAAAAAATAAAAAGGCCAAAATTGGAAATAAGCAAGAAATAAGGTTTCACAATGGTTTAATTATAATTATAGAATATAATAAAAAAATATATAAAAAACAATTGTAATGATGAATGTTCATAGAGTGGCTAGTAATGACGAGATTATGTAGTTATTCAAAGTAATACGTGGAAATTGCACCAAACGATAAACTATATTACCGGTCATAGAGGCGAATTACAAACTAATGTATAGAAAAAGTGGTATAGAGAACATTTATAGGAAAATATTAACGCCATTATTTTTATAGATTGTAAATCTGAAGAAAATGATACTGATAACAGAGAATATAATAACGAATATCATGCAAGTGAGTAAAAGCAGAACATTGAGAAGTAAAGATGTAACACCACTACAATTTGAAGTGGACACATCAAAAACTCAGCTGAACTGTGAAAACCAAGCAAACACCATACGCATTTTAATAGTACATTCTCTTGAATGACTTACTTTCTTATACTTATTGTTTATAGGTTTACAGGAAAACATTTGATATCATCAAAGGAAAGAGAAGAGGAAGGAGAGAAGGGGGTGAGTACACCAGATAAAAATACGAATCAACAGAGCCACTGATTTGAAAGTACAGGATATGGCTAATCTTGGTCCTGAAGGTACCTTTGTGTTATTTTAAAAGAGTTGGAATAGAAAGTAAAAGAAAAAGTGTGGATGAAAAGAAGCGAAGATGTAAGTAAAAGTAGTAAAAGGAGAGAGCTTTAAGAGAAGTAGTGATAGATTAATGTTCGGAATCAAAATTGAAAAATATATGAGGAGTACTATATTTGATCCAACTGTTGATCCCGTCATGGAACCATTTTTGCACAAATATCTTTAAACTCAGCAGTGATTGCAATGATCTGTACTAAAAGAAACGCAGGGCGATAGCAGAAAATAGTAAGAAATCGTTTAAAGTACCCTTTCTTGAATCAAGTATTCCAAAGTGACAACATCGAGGAGTTCTTTGAGATCATAAGTAGAAAATCTTGATCAATTCATGCATTTCTTGCAGGTAAATTGTAAACACCAGGGCATCAGCCTCTGAACTGCCTTTATTTATTTTGGATCCACACCAACGCACTTTTCGATTGGCATATAATTCCAAATACATTTCCACAGAACATAATACGAATCATCAGAGCAATATACGATGATGTTGAACTCTCATAACTCAATGTCAGTCAACCATTTCAAGTAAATATGGTCTATTCAGAGAGAAGAAAAATCACATGGAGTCTATCATGTTAACTAAGTAAAATTCAAGTGGAATTGGCAAGGAGAATCAACAGCCGTAAATTTCTGCTATTTGAGTGATAAGGAAGCTACAGATAGCGGTGTAGGACGACATAAACGACGTCCTAAACAACAGGCACTTACCTGGTTAGTGTGAAACACCATCACTCTAAACTACATTTTTTCGCCACTATGCATCTCAGTAACCAAATACCGGTTGTGATAAGTAAACTATGGAGGCCGTATGATTCATAATAATCATAAGTTTAAACCATTAAAAGTACAGCATTTACTTTTTTACTATTTAATTGACGAAACAAAATGACATGTGAAAATAAATTTATTTAATTTACAATATAGTTTATTTTGAATGCGTATGATTAATTTTTTAAGTTAATTTTTATTACTTATACGTCTAAGATTTTAATATTAAAAATACTTGTTTTCGGTTAATTTTCATTTATTTAAAATTTTTAATAATTGAATACATTTTATTGTAAATTTATTCCGATTTCATAGATGTTGTTTTTGATTAAATTTTGATATTAAATTTTCTTTTGTATATTTTCATCATTTGTTATATTTTTGTTACATTCTTTTCTTGGAATAAAACATTATCAAAATAATAAGTAGACACCCAGATATGGTTTGTATTGTTCATGAATATATTCATGCAATTACAGTGAGATATAAATATAGATTAGGAATAAACCCAATACCCATGTGAGGTAAAATTTAAAACACAAAAATTTTAAGAAATAACTTTTTCTTACTACCAAGTACATTTACTTCGATTTTTTGAAGGCGAATTTTAAAATTTTTCACGCGAATTTGTTGTGGTCACAAGTATAAGGGAAGCTATTGCATCTTCTAAGAATAGAAATTTTTCTATATGAGCACTGATCACAGAGTGGGACAAACAAATCTGTGTCTTTTTGATGATGGGTTTGATTCATTTGTAAAACGATGGCACATAACCTTGAATTTTTGGAAATCCTTGAACATTAAAAATTTTTGATACAATGTTTGTTTGTTATCTAATTGTCTATCTCTTATAGTTTCGAGATTTTTGCATTTGAATCTTCTTCTTTTTTACCTTATCGTTCCAAAGCTGTCAACGTTTTAAACTTTTGAGAGCTTTATGCAGACCTCTGCTGATATGCAAAATTTTATACGAGTCAATTTAGTTGATCGAAAATTAAAGATTTATTTTAAAAAAATCTATTCTGCCCCACTGTAGAAAGTTTAAACGGATGCTATGGCAACACTGGTACTATAAGAAATCACCATATAATTACCTCGAATCATTTTTACCACTTTTATTTAATGATATTAATTCACATTCATAAAGTACCAAAGCGCGAACTTTTAGTTTTATTTTAGAAAAGTTCTCTTTGATTTAAATTTTAAATCTATGCAGCATCTTTTCCAAACATGATACGAACAATTCTTGTTTAAATTCTTAAAATATTCTTTTCTCCAAAAAAGTACGAGGTAATTGATCGAATTTGGCAGTATTTATAATTTTTTATATAATTTCAAATTTTAACTCATTTCGGTACTTTTTTCTGGATATAAATTTATTTTTTCAGAGAATTTTATACAATACTGCGATTTCATAACAAAATAATTATTTGGATCATTTTATCCATAAAAAATGTTTATTCAGAAATAAGGAGCAAATGTTGGTACGTTTTTGTTTTCGTCAAATTTCTTTAAACTACAAAATCTTAATTTATTAATTTAGGAATGTAAACATAACTTAATTTCTATGCTTACTGCTTAAAAAAGTTACTTTGTATTTCAAAAAGTTGTCAAATTATATTTTTACCTTTCTTGCCACCAAAATTGGCCGAATTTGTACAAAACTCTAGTTTATTTTTAAAAGGAATAGAATAAGTACAGAATTTCTAAATAACTTTAACTTTTGTTGCCTTAAACTTTCTTTATTGTCTTAAGCTTTGAATTTCTTAAATTGCGTATTAGTGGATCTACGTGGAAAGAGTAAAAAATATATCCAGTCCAAATTTGATATTTTTAGCTCGTCTTTTAGACTGTGTAATAATGATCAATTCGGCAGTATAATTATTTTTCCATACATAAATATGAAATGTTCAAAATAAATCTCGGACTTAGTTAACAATATTGTCACTCACTGTATCAATTCCCAGGAGTATAAGTAAAACTATACATATATATTTGCACACATATACATGCACATATATATATAATTCTCATATGATATGTATCATGTCACATGTTGACAATAACATTTATTTTCTTACATTGGTGTTACCACTGACAACATCTGATGCCACCATTATATAAAACAACATATACACACAATGCATACACGCATACATTTACACACACACACAGCACTTGCAAAATCTACATGACATGTACACGCACATAAGTAAGTGTGAGTGTTAGTATTGGTAATAATGTTTGTATTTTATATATTTTGTATCATGTTCAAAAGTACTTCTTCAAATACTTACATGAACATTTTTGAATGTCTATCTGTAAAATAAATACTTATCTACCTCTCTCTCTCACACATACACACACATACGCACTTATACAAATAAAGCTCACATTTACAAATGCATATAATACAAACATATATGCAACATACTTACATAAATTTATTTTTTGTAAATTTGAGATGATTGTGAATGGTCGGTGTCAGTGGGTTTCATTTATTTAATTTTTTATTAAATACAGAGGCTGTCTCAAAATTATTTATGGAGATTTAGAGAGATGTAAGTTAACACAATAGGATTTTTAACAATTTGTGCATTTTGATGACCAAACATTGTTGCAGTTTGAAACCCTTTATTTTTCATTTAATTCATTTTTCATTCCATGTGACTTTTTAAACTGCCTTCTTGTGATTGTATATTTTTGATGTCTTTCAAATGTTAGATTTTCTGTGTTATTGTTGTGGTGAAAATATCTATAAAATTGTCATTAAATTGAAACAACCTTTTGTTGTTTTAGAAATTAAAATTCATAATTTAAGAATGTCCTTAATTTGCATAACAACTTTTTCAAATTAAAGCTTTTTCTTGTCTGCTGTTCAAGATAAAATTTATATAAATTATTATTTTAAATTAAATTTATGCTGTAATAAAAAGAGAATTGAAATTATTTATGGAAAGTAAAACGTTTTATTATCAGGGACATTTTGGTCCGCCATATGTTTGGCTAAGTGGAGTGAGAAATACACTGCGATGGATGTTTTTGAGCATGGCAATGGCCCGAAGCATTCTCCATAGTTGGTCTTAAATTTGTTGTAAGCAAATGAAATCCAAGTCTTAGGTTTGCTAAAGGAGAAATTGAACATGACATTTCAGAAGTAATCTGGAGCTAATAAAATACCCTAAGTCAGAGTCTAAAATGATGCGCTAAAAGTTTGATTAAATATCACACGAAACTTTAAAAGATACTTAAGTTTCGAACAGCTAAAGTTCGTAATGTTTTTAATTATAATGAACATAGAAGAAAAACCTTTTATTAGATCATTTAAAGAGAATATATATGACAGTGGACACTTACTAAGAAAAAGTTGCTTAGATTTCGAAAAATATTGTACATAATTTCTTTTGTATCAATTTATGAATAAATTTTTAGAAAATTTTTTGGCATCTATACACATCACCCAAAGATGCCTCAGGTCAATACATGTGATTTTTCATTGAGGTAAATGTGTCTAATCCTTGAAAAGCTACCGTAATATTTAAACAAAAAATCGGAAGCGTGAAATAGGTATTGTAACTCATTCTCGAATGATATGTCGACTTACATTTTGATGATTAACTAGTTATAAACAAGAATCCCTGAGATCAAAGTTTATTTAGTAAACTATAGGGTTTCAAAGTTCTAAATTTATAAATATTAGAAAAAAATTTCAAATGTCAAAGAAGTGGGACGTGAATAAAAGTATCTAAAAATCGAAAAAGGATGTCATGTTCTTTCCACCACATTTTTGAGAAAGTCGCAGTTGTATTTAAGACAATAAGAAAAATAATTGTGTTGAATTTGGATGGTTCATGTTTAAACTCTTATTTTGGGTTAAAACTCTTATGCCGCGAAGAGGTCTTACATTGAAACTGTTTTTTATATGAATTTTCCAAGCGTAAAACCTTATAAGGGTGAGGGGTTTTATATGGGGCGATATAAACAAATATGCATCTATATTCTTCAAATTTATTAAACATATTTAATATAGTTAGCGAAGTAGAATTTCAATACAATGGAACTATATTCAAGAGTTCATAACGTTTAAAATCATATTCTACAAATTGACTTTATAAAGGGTGATAGGTCAAATAATGGTACAAACAATCTAATTTTCTTGTACCAAAATAATCATATGTGTAAAAATTTCAGAAAATTGTTTTTAAAACTGCACCGATATGACGC
This sequence comes from Cochliomyia hominivorax, assembly GCA_004302925.2. Classification (NCBI taxonomy): domain Eukaryota; kingdom Metazoa; phylum Arthropoda; class Insecta; order Diptera; family Calliphoridae; genus Cochliomyia; species Cochliomyia hominivorax. The sequence goes on along the minus strand of PYHX02000495.1, from coordinate 62,601,396 downwards.
ACTTAGTCTTTTTTCCATGGATCTAATCGAGTTGATTATTTATATGAAAATAAAGTGCATAAAGGTGTATGTTACCGTCATATTTTGTTTAAATTCATTACTTTTTAAATTCGCAAAAATATTTTTCCGAATTTTAAGCTTATCAGGATATCGATATATAATATTTAGCTTTTAAACAAAATAATCTGATTTTGATTTCAGATTGAGATTGATAGCAAAGTATAATAATAAGAAGTGTGATCAATTGAAAATTTTTTGTTTCCCTATCTCCCGGAAAAAATTTCAGATATTAATAGAGATTTTCATTTTATTCCTTTTGTAAAACATGTTTTTGCAAAATATTTATCTAAATCTACATCTTACAAATATTTAATAAATAAAATATTTGTTTAAATTTTTAATAAAAGAAAAATAATTTTTATTTAATAATATTTTATATACTTTATATTTGACATACCATTTAATTTATTTGCATTTTCTTTCATTAAATTAAAGAAAAATAAAATATTTAAAAAAAAATATTCTAGTTTAATTTTGGATTTATTGACCAATTTTCAACAACTTTCTCATTTGATTTTATAACTCCCACCATACCGTTGCACAGTTGTTCAGGATCATTTTTTTATAACGAGTCTATAACTTTTAATTGGCTGGGTAAAATTTAACATAATGTTAGCAGAGTAGTTGGGGTTTGGACCATATAGAAGCCCTTATGGAAGCACTCTGCTGAAATAATTAATATACGAGATATGCCTTTTAACTCAGTCCATGGAGCCCCTATAATGTCCGAGTTCTCAAGGTAAAATTCTGCACTCTCTCTTATCTTATTAAAATGAGTGATCAAATCAGTGCGTACTAAAATTATTAAATATTTTCAACAAACATTACACATTAAGCTTCTAAAACCAAAAAATTAAAAAAAAAAAATCATTTCAAAAGAGCTCCAACGTATCCAGTAGGAAGGCAGCTTGGTTAACTGAATGCTCAAGCTATTTGGTACGAAAAGCTAAATCTAATAATTTTTCCATTTCATTCCTTATATAAAATATAAACAAATAAACTATATATATAAGTATATAGATGCATATTTTATCTCATACATATTTGTATTCATATGTCATGTCATTAAAGTCACTAGTTGTGGAGCTAAACATTGAAATTGCATTCATTTCCGGTGATGCTGATCATTTGATTGACAACGACACGACAAAACTACTGGCAGTGTCATATACAAGTTTTAGCGATTCCATTTCATTTTCTCTCATACATTTCGTTTTAGTTTCCCCATACAACTGATTTGCTGTTGATGAAATTTTATTACCAGTTAGTAGTTTCGAATTTTCTTTTTTAACTTTTTTTAAGGTAAAAATTGAATTTTGGTTACGTTACAGTGCTTTTTTGTGTAGTTAATTCCATTGAAATGAATTTGTTCTATTTTTTGTCTAAATATAAAATCATGGATACATGTATCGTCAATTGTTTGTATGTGTGTATGTGCTCAATTGCAATTGCTTGTTGGGCATGATGAAAAAAACAACCTAAACTATTTATATAAAAATGGCGGAAATTTAAAATGTCATTGGTATAGAATTAAAATCGATATACAAATATCTGCAATGAATCAAGTTTAAAATATCTGCATATAAATAAATTTAATTAATTTGGAATTTATTATTTTTTATTTTTTTGTTAGAAATTTAGTTTTTAAAAGACTTTTGTTGATGAATTTGCAAAAAAGCATATATAAATGTTATTAGACGAACTAATTGATGATGGATTTTTATGTGAAAAATTGCAATATTAGATAATTTGAATATACGACATTTCAAGAGATTTAAATTATTTTAAGAAAATTTATTACCTTAATTTATTTTTATGGAAAAAAAAATTAAGAATACACTTGAAAATTATCCATGTTTTGTTCTCTATTGCGTATACTTAATATCAATTGGATAAATCATATTAGTATACGTTCCAAATATCGTATGTATAGAGATTTCAAAACGATTTTTATGTTTTTCTGTAGCTATTAAATAGTTTGAGGTATCCCAATAAAAAATCCCAATAAAAATTTCTTCATGTCAATTTCTTCTTATGTTACACTCAAAAATATACATACATTACTAAATGCAACAAAGCTGCAGCAGAGCTATAGAAACTATGGTATATTGTGATTCGAAAAACACGTTAAACATTTATATTGGAATGTGGCAAAAATACAGGGGTATTACTAATTGTAATAGTAGAATTACTGCTCCAAATGTGTGTCAAAATACCAGCGACATTATTACTCTTTATTACTTTAATTAATAAATTTTGAGTAAAGATATTAAGTGTAATATTTTTTTGAGAATATTATAGATATGATCAAAGAATGTGGAGCCTTGAAGAACGCTCATTCTCGTTAGACCTTTATAAAGCCTATAAATTTTGTAGGTCTTCTTCGAGTAAGATTTGTCCAACTTCTTTCAAATGAAAGGTGCTGATAGTTGACATCGGTGAAGACAGTTTTGTATAAAATCCCCCACCACTTAAATACATGCATTTCCTGTAGGATCAGATTAACCATATGCTGAGTAATAGACGGATTAGCTGCAATAAAAATACTAGGCAAAACCTAAAGAGAAACTCATCATGGACGTCCTTAGTCCTTTGAAGATTCAGAGAAAACTTTGAGGAGGTTTTCGGATCGAGCATTTTAAACACTTTCTTTTTTTAATAAATTGAGATTTGGGTTTGACAACGGGTAACCGAAACTCACAAAGTCTGAAAATATTCAACAGGTAAATGGATTGAATCAATTAAATCATGATGATACAAGAACGCAACTCTAAGTCACTACGCTACAAAAGCCGACTACAATATTTGCTGTAATTATGAAGATATAACAGAGTCGAATCTCTATACAGAAGAAAAATGACTAGAAGAATATAAACGAACATAGCATTAGCTTTCAGAAAAATATACGAAATATGATTCATGTTTGCAAAAATGTTTTGATAAATTTAGAAAGACCACAAATGTTGCTTCAATCTAAAATATATGGATATCTTTACCGATAGTCAAGTGTTCCATTGTTAGGGAATTTAAACTATATTTCAAATAAATTACTGTGTAATTTAGCATCAAATGGTTATAAAGATATAAGTTTGCAGGACCAAATGTCCATTAGTGAATTGAATTGAATTGAATTATCAGCATTTTCATATAATTCGCAGTTAAGCAACGAATTAAATAAAATATTGCAGGAAATTGCAAAGTCTCGAGATTACAGTACTTTAGGATAGTGAAACGGAGAAAATTATTCAATGTTATTTCCCACCAAATTCGAAATTCAAGAAATAAAATAATTTAGTTCTCAGATAATTCATCCAATTTCCAGATAATGATATCGAAGGATTTCCATGTTTTCTTTACCAGAAATCGTAAAATTTGTAACTTTTAATGATACGAAAGACAGTGAAGCTAAATACATTTATCATTGAGGTTATTAAAAGGTAATACCTAAATGGAGTAAAGCCTCCGTACCAAAGAAATTCCAATCAATAAGTTCTTATAAAGATCTTTATGCTGAAAACACTAAAGAATCATTGAGATATACAAAAGAATATTATTGAATGGCAGTCTCCATTCATGCTCTCAATATGACTCATGGCTGGTAAGACAAATTGAGATATCATTGGAATACTCTGAAGAAATCTTCAACAACTTAAAGGATATAATGGCAAGAAGTTTCAATTAGCAACTGATAATTTTGGTACTATCGATGTCTAACACCATAGGCAACTACAAGGATTAGTGTAGTGAAGTTGGAATTGTTTTCGTTAATCCAGAGGTAAAAGCATGATACTCAGTGAATTTATTGAAGGGTTCTTTGGTGCTTAATCCTGAAACGACATAGTCGCTGCATATTGGCGCCTATGAAATACTTGCAAAGTCAGGGTTTACAATGACTTTTACAGGGTGTCGAATGAGGCAAATATCCTTATTTGCATCGCTGCTATGCTTTAGTGCTTCAGTGACATTTTTGCACCAGATCATTCGCATTGGAATGCTCGTTGATCCACATATATTTCAGTCTCTGTAATATTCTTTAACTCATTTTAGACTTAAAAAATCTTACCGATTCTTTTAACCCTTCTCCTCCTTCAAACTTTCAGATAAGGTGAGATACAGTTTCTCTTTTTATATTTAGTAAGCACTCTGATAAAATAGCATAAACTATCCTATGACTCTTTTTCTATTAATCAATGTCTTTTATGGTTGAAATCTATCTAAATTCCATTTCAATATGGCAAAATTTAAAAAAGATTTTCTTCAAAAGTTTGAAGAGTCTCAGATATCGGTCTATTTTTTATTTTTTGAATAAAAGTTTGGTCGTGGAAATAACCTGACTAAACTTTATTGAATTTGGAATTTAAAGTATGAGGTATAAGATAATATTCTTCTTGGCATTATACACGTTGTGACAAAGTAAAATAATGAGAATCTGTCGAACTAAAAGATATAACCTATACGACCAGAACTATTTTACTCATTTGAAAATTTAGAATCCGTTCTACTTCAAAACATCTTGAAGTCTTTTCAGATCTGACTATATAAAAATTAAGATATTTCTTTTGCTTAAAATTTTACAGATATTTCTAAAATGTTTTGCCATACGCTAAACAGCTATAGCGTATACTTAATATCACTATATTAAACATTATTAAGTATACATCGCATGTGTTCGTTATAGGAATGAAAGTAATTAAATAACATTTAAAATTTAAATTTATTGGGACAAAAACAAATGTATTTCATTGAAATATTCAACAACAATTTTTCCTATATACAGAAAATATATTTTAATTATCTATTTAATCAATATCTATTTCTGAATCTCTGAATTCAATTTATTTAATAAATAGCATATGTCAAAATAAAATCTCCCTTAAATAGAAATTTTCATTTGTATGAATGTTTGTATGTATTTACTCTTATACGTTGTGAATTTGACCAAATTGCAAGATCTTTATTAAATGTATTTCATTTGCTTTAATAAGAATCAGAATGACTGACTGTCAAGTTATTTTAATTCAAACAAAAATGTGAAAACAAACAAACGACCAACTAAATATTTATAGATATTTCATATAAAATTAGCCTAATTTAGGCTAATACAATTTTCACAAATCATAAATAATTCAATTCTATTGTCAGTGTTGACATTATTGAACAGAAATTCATTTCGATTTAATATACTTGGATATCGGGCATTAATATCAAATTTCATATATTGCAATATTATAAATGAATGACAAATCTATTTATTTTGTTTCAAAATGACAAGAATTGTATAAATTACCTTATACATACTTACACACACAAGCAATAATATTAAGAATAAAGACATCAAAAAGAAAACCACAAAGACACAAAAACAATAAATTGATAAATGATTGAAAATCAATCAAATTTAAGATACATAAATTAATTAATAGATGAATGAACTCTGAAGAGACTTAGAATACACAAAAATAAGCAAATTTAAATTAGAGTCAAATATTATATATACCCCCAATTGAAGAAATCATACTAGTTTTATATAAGAAATTATGTCTGTCAAGTTAAAAATATACACACTTTTTATTTTCATTTAGTATTTATAGTTAGTCATGTCCGACTATTTAATACCCAACACCATATTGTTTGGTTAAAAATGGCAGCTACGAAATAAACTGACAGCTCATATAAAATGTTTTACGGGAGCTGCAGGGAATTATTGACTGCTCCTCGCAGAATTTTGCACATTGAATTTTGCTTATATTTATCTTATTTGATCAATAATTATTAAAACACCAACTAATATATGCGATTTATACCCTTGAAAGTGACAATTGTTAGTTGGATTTTATGGACCGACCCTCCCATAATTTGGCCTAACGTTTTAGAATATCATCAGACATATTTTTGCCGAATTTTTTTAAAATCGCTTGAAGAAACTTAAAACCTCATTCCGGGATGGCATTTATGTCAGAGGTACCTGAAATATTAAACCGAACATTTCAATAATTTCCGTCTTGAGACCTGTAGAGTGTTCACATTGTTTACATGGACAGCGAGTCAAACTAACAGACAGATGGATGGACATAGTTAAATCGACTCAGAAAGTGGTTCTACGTCGAATGGTATACTTTCTATGTGTTATAAACATCAGCACAAACGCATAAAACCCCAACCATATATGGTGGTGTAGCGTATATGTAGTATATATTTCCCGCATTACGTATACTTAATGTGTGAATACTTACCGAATGAATTATTAATAATCATACGTAATATGTGTCACTAATAATGTTAATATATATATATTTTCTAAATAATACATAACAACGAAATTATATTGTCATTAAATAAGTTGAACTATATTCATGTTAAATATTAAAGAAACTCAAAATTACTTTCTCTTATTTAAATAATGTATGGGTAATAAAATTAAAAATATAAGTATTGAAAAATGTATGTGTTCAATTTAATAAAACATATGTCCCCTAATTGTCAAACTAGAATCGTTAATTTATATTCCTACGAAAGCATTTATTTTTTTCCGATTTTTTTATTAGAAGAGGATAAAGTGAGAGCTAGTGTTTCAAATGTAGCTTGAAATAGGCATATGAGTGGAAAAATGTTTTTTCTATGACAAAAATAAAATTGAATCCTGACCCTTATTCATGTTATTAGCACGATTTCAGCCAGAACATAATTTTAGAATGTCAGAACATAATTTCGGTGGTGGTTTAGGCAGCATTTTCTGGAGCTGTAAATCTAAACTTTGTTTTATTCAATAAAAATGAATAACAATACTTATAGCGAGTTACTGGAAGATGCTCTTATGAATGGAAAAATGGATAGATTGCATATTTTGCGAGATAATGCTAAGGTAGATTTTTCAATATAGTTTTAATCATGGTTTAATGAACATAGAAAGCCCCTGTTGGACCTATAAGTTTGCAGTCCACAAAAAAATTCCCAAAACAAAAGTATAATGGGCATAAAGACCATCATAATACCATGAAAATGACAGTTCAAATCTAAATTTAAGTTTAAGAAATTTAATATAAATAAAGTTTTAACCTAATGGAGATTATTGATTTAATGAAGATAATATTTGTACACTAAATATTTTTTGTTAATTTTTTTAAACTTTAAAAAAAAATATATGTCATTATAAGAATATTTATCAAACAAAATTGGATTATGTTGAAAACAATTTGTAAGGATAAATTTCTTTTCTTTTAAACCCCAAAACCAGAAAAGAGCTAAGTTAAAAAATGACCATAGAAAAATAATTTTTTTGGGGATAAGTTAAATAATTAGACGTCTTAATTTTCAGAAAATCGTCAAAAATGTAAAATTTAATTTAACTAAAACCTTGTCTATTGAGCCGAAAAACCACTTTAATTAAAATAAGAAGAAACTGTTATGGTTATCTCAAGGTTGTAGTTTTAGAAGTAATTAAGTGAAGCATTTCGGTAGTAAATTATTTCGTTATCCGTAGCAGTTGCAACTGACTTAAATTTTGCAACTGACTTAAGATCTAACTTGCTTTGGATCTTGGTATTCAAGAATCTAATTTAAGTGGTCCTCTTTAAAAAAACATACTATTATCGGATTTTTTTCATTCTTCATTACCTTCTTATTAACTCACATTATATTTCCTACCCTCGTCCTGGAATTTCATACGTATATATTTCACTTGTTTCTAAATTTTTTGTTGAGTTTCGTTTACTATCAAAAAATGTCCTCAAAGCTGATCTTATTTTTATTAAATAATTGGAATTAAACTGGTAGCATACCCTTCATTGTGAAGGTTGACATATTTAGATTTTGTAACTTTACTGTGTATCTTTTTGTGGGAACTAAATAATTTTTCTGAAGGAAGCCTAATATCGCTTTCACAGGTTCTAGGTTTTATATAAAGCCGTTTTCGCCTCACTAAATAACCTAATTATATTTTTCACAAAGGAGGGTATGCTGAGTTTATTACGTATTTATCACCAATAAGGAATTATTTAATTCCACATAAATTTGTTTTAAAGGGACCAGATTTGTTATTTCTTTGAATTAAATCAAAACTATATTCCAAGATAACTACTTTCAGTAAAATTAAGTAAAATGAATACTAAATTTTGATGCAGTGGAATCTTCAATTTTGTAACAGTAAAAAGGAAAATTTTGAAAACATTCCGATTTTTATTTTTTATATTTTTTTCTTTTTATGATGTGATTTTAATATTTCCTCACATGTTTGTGTCCATACCTTAGATAAATACTTATTGAAAGATAATAAAAATAAAAAAAATCAAAAAATATAAATCGTATGCAGCTGATACAAATCACATGAACTATAATTTGACCAAATTAAGATAATAAACTATATTACATACTCACATATATACAAATGTATATAAATATTAAACGTAAAAGTAATTGTCAGAATATGTATTACATATTGTTTTTATGTGCCATTAAGGAAAACCATATACTTTGTCTTTAAGTGTAAAATAAATTTATAAATATATTTATAATTACTTACACACTCTCACTATTAGCATAATGTGAAAAATCATTGATATATTTTATTCTATAATTTATAAATTATTGCAAGAGAAATTGTTATTAATATTGGAATAACAATAATTGCAGTTTTAAGAATATTAAAAAATTATTTATCTGCAACTACTGATTTATAAATTATGACCACAAATAATAAATCAACTAGAACTGAACTAGAATTGAACTTAAACTGAATTGGAACTGAACTAGAACAGAACTAAAACTGAACTAGAACTGAACGAGAACTTAACTAGAAATGAATTTGAACTGAACCAGAACTGAACTAGAAATGAACAAGAATTGAACTAGAATTAAATGAACTATATTCTAAACTAGAATCCTGACTAAAATTTGAACTAGAATCTGAACTAAAATCTTAACTAAAATCTGAATTTGAATCTAAACAAGAATCAAAAATAGGATTTGAACTGGATTCTAAAGTAGAATCTGTACCAGAATTTTAACTAGAATTTGAACTTGAATTGAATTTGTCGGTAAACTTTTATTAATAAAAATACATCTATGTTTGTTTGTGGCTTATAGAGAGCTGATTCTAGTTCAGATTCCAGTTCATACTCTACTGGAACATTTTTTACATTTTCGTAGAATGAGCTCAATATAACAGAAAGTAATATATAAAAAATTATAATAGCATCAGGGAGAGAAGTTTGCTCCATACAAAAATATTATTATCACCTACTAAATTTCTAAAGAACTGTTACAGCCGGAGTTTTAGTAGACAAAATCAAGGATGAATAGAACCAAGAGGTCAAATATTATTTATCGAATATCAAAAGAAATTATTAAAATTTCATCTTAATTTATTCCCTTAGAAACAATTTTATTGGACAAAATGTAGGATGAATAGGATCAGATTGAAAAATGGACCCCATTCAAAGCAAATATTAATTTGCTTTGAATGGGGTCTATGGTGTCTATATTACTGCACAAAATGTAGGTTTGATAGGATCAGAGGGAGAGGTTGCCCCGCATTGGTTTCACTTTTTAAGGGCAGCAAAACGCTCTAGGTCTCAGCTGTAAATAAATAAATAATACCAATAACATATATTACATTGATTATCCTTATATTTCAGAAAGTGAATTCAAATAACATTAACACCATTTTTATATAAAATCACTATTAAGTTTTTTGATTTTATTCAACAAAATTTAATCACTTCTCTTAAATATACAATTATGTTTGCCCTTTGTCTGTTAGAAAAACAATCATCACCTGTTATTGTCATTTAACTAAAATTGACTTTTAAAATAAGGTCATAAAAATCTATTTAACCTTGAGACTAATAGACCATCATTAATACTAAGGACTTTGAGTAGACTTTAATAAAGAAAATTAAATTGTCTCTAAAGTATATTTTTGAAATAAACAAATAAATGTGGAATTGTAAAGATGACAAGTAAAACAAATATGATTGATATATTTAGTTGCGCCGAATCTTAAATACCCTCCTTCACTAGCATTATACAAAAATTAGCATGAGTTAAAAATAATGCAAAATTACGGAAAATGGACTCTATAAGGACTACTGTGAAATATGGTTACATATTATTATTGAATATAACAAGTATAAATATACAAATATTGGTACCAAACTTTAGATTTTATGACCGATTTTAATAAAAAAGAGTTAAAGGAATAATTTTCCCACATGAGAGGCAATATTCTAGTAGTTGGATACGTGTATTAACAATGATGTGTAATAATCTAGTTTCTGTTTTTTCTGATTCATATTTAAGAACTTTTTGAGCCAAAAACACTATTTCGAAAACTAAAATTATAAAGGTCTTTTAACAAAATATGGCCCGATAATTGTTAAACTAGATTCAAATATTTAAGGCAGAGCAATAATTGTGCACAAGAAGTTATCACATACTCAAGACAGTTGGAAAATAATCGTCACTATTTTAAATTAAATTGGTTCATAGTCATATTAAAGTTTAAGTTCAACTCCGTTTTCTGGAAAGGACGTTATAGCAAAATGTTATTTCCTCGTTTTATAAGCGCCAAACTGATTTCCCTGAAGGGGCCTGATATGGAAGTTATATCAAAATAGGAAACGAAAAATTATCTTAAAAATAGGATACACAGTTTTTTGGGTCTATCAAAATTATGCATATTTAAGCTTCTAATTTTTTTCTATCAATTCAATTTCGATGATTCTTTTGTTTGATGACATATAAATGTATGTTAAATTTTTGTTAAAAACCAATTACGTTTTGCTGAAAAAATTAGAAGTTCTTTTTTTTACCAATGACCCGATATAACAGGTTTTAGACCGGAAACTGCTTAATACAATAAAAAAAACGATAAGGTCAGATTTAATTGAAAAGACGTGTGAACGTTTCCAACAGACAGACGGACATAGCTAAATCGATTTTAAGCGTTACACAAGGTCTAACGAAGTTAATATATATCCTCTTCGCTACTTGTTGTGGTGGAGGGTATAAAAACAAAAAATGATAGAAGATAAATGAAAATGTTACTTCATTTCATTTAATGACATTTTATAAACCAAATTGTCAATAAATGGATTTTATTTTGCTTATTTAATACAAAGAATTAAAATTGTGAAAAAGCTCTTAAATTAAACTTAAGTATATTGTAAGTAGAAAGTGGTATATTTGATAATGAAAGGTAGTAAATAGGAATTTGAATTCGTAAAGTTGCTTACTGGGTTATGTAATGCTTATTTAAACTATTTACCTCTTAATACACACTGTAATGAAAGAAAAACTTCTTAAATCATTTTTGATATCTAAATTAATTACACTAACAAAAAACAAATCTTTGATGACTGATGACTGATGATGATAATTGTTTTTATTTTCTTAGTCTATTTTATTAAGTCTGAACTGTTATATGTGTTGGTTTGGTTTCCATTGATTTTTTTAAGTGTATTCATTAAAATTTATTTGTCTTGTTTTCACTTTTTGCTTTTCAACAAAATCATTGAAATTAATTGAACATATTTATCATGCTGCCTAAAGTAATCTGGTCATTAACCTTCTTGTTCCTTTTTAACTACGAACAATTATTTTTAATATTTATACATTTACACATTTTTATAGATTTTATGAACTTTTCATGAAAAGCGTATAAAAATTTTGAAATTTTACAGAAAACGCTCCAATAGTTCGCGGAACATATATCTAAAACAAGAAAAAATGTTTAAATCGGTCAAGCCCTACCCTACACCACACTGTTGATTGTAAGTGACTACTTCGAAAAATTTATGAACGGTCCTCGTATAATTTGTTTTTTTTATTTCTGTCTATGTATGCAATAGATTATTATGATAGCAATTTTGGCTTATGTTTATCTTAAATTTACTAAATATTATTATGATATCGACATATATGAGTTTTAAAGCCATATTTGGTTTGGTGATTACATGGATCCTATGAGAAATAATGAATCGACCATCTATAATCTTACACAACTGGTTAAAACATTATAAGACTTATTTTACAAAATTTGGCTAAGATCGTTTTATATAAAGAATTTTTATGGACCAAAACTCCATTCCCGGGAGACATTTTTATAAGCGTATGTGGAATAATAAAAATCGAATTTTTGTTTGAAATTTATCACATATATTTACTTTCATGAAGGTTAAGCATAAAAGACAAGATTATGCTTTGTCCATTATTTGACCTATCTCCAATTTAAGGACTCTTCCCGGAAGGTAGTTATAAACTTATAAAACTCTTAAAAATACACCAATTCTCTTGAAATTTGGAACAATAATGAGATTAAATAAGACAAAAGCTTTTGAAGTCTGTATCAATTCTTTTGAACCATTGACACTTGTTCCAAATCATATATAGCTACATATTATATAGTTTGTATACGTATATAAACTTTATTTTCAGATCCCTTAAAACGTCCAGGTTGTTACATGCATATTCTTTTAAGTTACCCTTTTAAAATGCTGGTGAAATATGTAGTTGTCGATGAGGCAAATGGAACTTTTTCGAACAACAGGTGCATACGTGTCCATATAATTAACACCTTATTCTTGAGAATATCCCTTCGCTACCAATCTTGTCTTTTTTCAACTTTTCCATCTGTACTAAGTTTGGTTTTATATGCAATTTATAGTTTTTTCTATTACCTGATAAGTCAACTAAGTCCCAAGTTTAATTCTTTATTAGCAAATCATACAGCTGCTATCCACTCATCGGAGTTATTAAGGTTAAGAAGATTTTTTAATGTTCTTGGATCACTTACATTATTTGCTGAAACTGCTTTCGATACTTCTTAAGGTTTATTCAATAGGTTCTACTGTATGTTCGGATTCTTTCTACTCTTGGTTCTTCTTCTCGTTGTGCTATTTCAAATTGATCTGAACTATCAAAATATTCATCAATTTCTATCTCTTCTTCAGAGTTCCTTTTTGGAATTCTTCCAGACCATAACTCTTCTGGCGTTTTTTTCTTACTAAAGTTTGTTGAGCAACCAATTCCTATATATGGTGCACTTCATACTAATTCTGTCAAAAAAAATTAATTTGCTTCAATCATGAAACATCTTTCCATTTATACTAGAGTCCTGTTCATTCTATCACTTACTCGATTTTCAGAGGGGTGTACTCTACAGATAGTTGGCGCTGAACTCCGTAATCACTCAGATATTTTCAAAATTCTTTTCTAACTAGTTTTGTTGCGTTGTCACTTTTTAGGCGTTTAACATTTCTACATGTTTCTAATGCAACACTATTTTTGAACCATTTAAATAAGATGGTCATAGAAAACTTTAGCTTGGTACCAAAATGTATAGGAAATTTCAAGAATATGTTCCAATACTTCGCAATATCTTTAACTAATTTAAATGCTTCCATAATGTAAGTGGTGAGAATGGTATAATCGGTACATCTGAACTTTTAACGTTTTTCTAAATCAATCATAAACCAAAAGTTCCAAAAATATATTTTTTCGTATGGTTTACTTAAAAAATATAAAATGTCGGTCAATTATGTTTGTATAATTAAATAAAATATTACTTAACAACTAAATAGTTGTGATTAAATATTATTTAAATTGATTAAAATTCCTTTAAATGTCCACTCATAATTACTTAATGCTTTTAATTTCATTATTTTATATAAATAATTGATTTTTTTCGAAAAAAAATGAATTTAAATTGTTGCAAAATTAATTAATTTTCTAAATTGTTGAAAACATTTTGACCTTGTTTAATTTTATGAGATTAATTTAAATATAACAAGTAAGAAAGCTATATTCGACTGAGCCGAATCTTAAATACCTTTCATCACTAATATTATACAAATTATACAAATCGTGAGCATTTTTAAATAATTTGATTCATATTCAGAGTTTTATTAGTTATGAGTATAATGAGTTTTATATGGGAGCTTTAGGAAAATATATACCGATATTTGTCAATATTATTATTTATGCAATTTTCAATAGCATTAGTTTAATATTTACTAGTAAAGCTCAAAAGTGTTTTCCTGAAAGGGGCCTTATATAGGAAGTACAACAAAATATGGACCGAGATTGTTCATTTTTATAATATATATTAAAATAATTAAAAAAATATGACGAATTCCAATGGAATTGTTCTTATTTAAGGTTTTTTTAAGTTCAAGGCCGTATACCGGAAGGAGCCTTAAATAAGAGCTACATCAAAATATGTACTGAAATTTAAGAGTTTTATAAAGCTACAAACCATGTATGGAAGAGTGGTCAAATTATGAACCCTGCGTAATCTAGTTTCTTTGAATATATTCTAAAGATATTTGGCATATTTCAGAAAATTATCCTAAAAATTGGGGGCCACACATCAAATAAACTTTAGGCTGTAACAAAATTTTACATGTTTCAGCTTATAACTTTTTTCTATTTTTTTAAATTTTTTTTGTGCGATGATAAAGATCATATAACTCTATGTTATAGTTCTTTTTCGGAGTTTGATTGTTGTCTTAGATATCGGTCTATAACTTTTCATTTCGAATGAACCAAATTTTCATAGAATTCGGTCAGAGAAGACTTTTAACTGACAGACAGATACACGGATATTCCAATTTTGATCTGATGTAAGTATATAAAATACTTTTGGATTCTGAGATGATTCCTTCTTAGTGTTACATACGGAATGACAAAGTACATATGCCCTCATCAAAACTTGTGGTGATGAAAGGGTATACTTATTGCGTAAGTGCAGGGCAGAAAATACAGTAATAATTCAATTAAAATTGACCTTATTTACATGTATTTATAATCAATTATGAAAGCAAAAAATACTAAAAAAATAATTAAATTGCAATTGATATTAAATAACAATAACATTTTTCAATGTTAGAACAACAATTTCCAAAAACAAAAATTTATTTGATAACTATGAAATATAAACAACAACAAAGGCATACAGAAATGTACTATATACAAAAGCAACAAAACAAATAGCTTGTCTGAAGAACAGTGGAGCAATAGCGAAAGAATTATTCTATTAAAGAATATTAAAGATTTGAAAATACAAATATCCATAAGATAAAGGAAGTTTGGGAGGTAGCCGATTTGAAGGCTTGTGAGGCCTAACAGGACGAATTCTAAATCTGCATTGTAATAGAATAATAACGCAAAGTGTTTTAACTGATCGAAACATTAGAGTTTAATTTGTCTAGCTAGTTATACACTACACCACCGTAGGTGGTTTGGGGTGTTATGCGATTGTGCTGATGTTTGTAAATGGTGTAGTACCCACTGAAAAATATTCATGTGAAATTTCGTTAATAAATAATCAATAATTTCAAAGTTACAGAATTATTACCAAAAAAACATTTTTGGGCCACTGAGCTATTGTCATTTTATAATAAGATTCACTCTTATACTATCTCTTCTTCTTCTTTCTCTTTTTCTTGTTTTCCGACCCACTGTGCAATGTACAAATATGCATGTATTCTCCCATATTCACTTAAACACATATTGATACAGTTTAATCTATAGAATTAAATTTTGTTCATGGCATTTCAATGGACCTTAACTTGTATGAAATGAACACAAAATACAAAAACAAAAAAGGAAAAAAAACATATTTTTGTTCAATTTTCCATAAAACAATTAAAACGATTACAGTTAAGTTGAGATTAGATACAGTTGTGGTATTTTGCCAGAAAACAACAAATATTTTACATGCAGATATTAAATTCTAACTTATTGTGATATTAAATATCTTAAACAGGGAGTATTTAGTATGTCTATTAACTGTAATATACATAATAATAAGATCTAGAGATTAACTTTTTTAAGAACAACAAAGTCTAGTTCAAAACAATATGTGAATATTTAACCCAAAGGGCATTAATTAGCAAAATGTACATAAATACAAAATTATGGTCAATTTCGTCACTGAGTATCAATTTCAAGAACTCATCTTGACATTTATGGATTTTTTTCTCAAAACTACTGAAACTTGACATAAAACAAAAGAGATTATGGTGCTTTTCTTAATTAGACCTCTATTTAAGGCAGTGTTACCGTTGGTGTGGATTTTTTCTACCTTTTGTTCACGTTTTTGTGTTTTCGGCATAAAAGTAAAAAAAGTTCATTAATTTGGCTTAACAAATGAAGACGATTTCCGTTTGAAGTTTAAAGTGGGTCTATATGTGAGTTACGGTCACTTGTGGGACAATCTTCTTTAAATTCGGCATGTGGATTTGGACTGAAAAGTTATTATTTGGTCAGAATTTAGTTAAGATGCCTTTATTTTTGCGAGATTTATGAGGTAAGTAACCTATTTCCAGAGTCTTTTGTATGGCAGCTATCTGAAATTTTGGAACATGACCAACTTCCATAGACTTCGTCCTTAGCAGAAAATAAAATTTACAAAATTTCATGAAGAAATCTCATAAATGACAAACTGCAGACGGTTCAAATGTTTTCATGGAGAGTCAGTTGAACCGACAGATAGACGGTTTGTCCGTCTATCTTCGTTTAATCGACTCAAAAAGTGATTTTGAGTCGAAAGGTAAACTTAAAAGTTACAAACATCAGCATACCAGTGGAGTAGGGTATGAAAAGCGATTACAAATTAAGGAACAATAGCCGATCTTAGTTTTAGTTATAAAATAACTGATTGAGGCCCCTTTTGTGATTGGACATCTGTTTAAGGAAAAAAAACGATTTCAGTTTTAGTAATATAAAATCGGTTTTTAATCAAAACTAAAATTGAGGCCTTTTTCGTGATTGGACATCTATTTAAGGAACAAGAGCTTTGGTAATAAAAATGGAGTTTTATCCAAAATTATAGAATTTTGATATGAATAAAAGGTGTTTACAAATTGAGACCCTTTTCACATTAGGATGTCGGTTTCAGTAATATAAAATCGATTTTTACCTAAAAAAGTGATTTCAGATTATATATGAAGATATATATCTAAAGGCTTGAGCCAGTTTTAGTTTAGTTAATAATATGCATTCATGCTGCGTATCCGAATGTTTTTACGAACGTTTTCATGTTTGTAACTTTTATATGAAAAATGAGTTAAAAAAGTACATTTTCATTCATCCTTTTATATCATTAGCTACAAACAGGACAAAACAAATAATGATTTTTATAATGAAAATAATGTTTAATAAATTTGTCTGTTTAATGCCAAATGAATAATAAAATTTTAGTTCGGAACTCAAAGAAGGAATTACATTTATAGCAGTGTAAAATTTTGTAATACAGGGAAAAGTAATTTGACTTAAGTATATCAACGCAATTACTGTCATGTTTATATTTTTTTAAAGAAATTCGTTTTTGATTTCCACAATCACCATTAGCAGGGATGGGGAACTTTAAATATGTTTTGAAACGAAATTGTGAATGTTAAAACCTGATAATTGCATGGGCTATAGTCCAGACTATATTGAATGGACTATAATTAACTGTACTATTATCGAAAGAAAATTTACTGGACTATATTTCAGGAAATATATGATTGCACTATAGACGAGGCTATAATTACTCCACTACAGCCCGGTTTATATTGATTTTACTATAGTCTAAACTATATTAACTGTACTTTAGTATATTTTATGATTGCACTGTAATCCAGACTATATTGACTCAACTATAGTCTAGAATATATTGACTCCACTATAGTCCAATTTTCAGACTATATTGGCTGTAATACAGTTCAGATTATACTGATTGCACCATGGTCTATGACTTTACTGACTGTACTATGGTCTAGACAAAATGGGCTGGACTATAGTCCAGATTATATTGAAAAGACTTCAGTTCATACTATATAAATCCTATATACTATATGTAATTCATATTGTAATCACTCTATTTTGAATTGATTATAATCTATTATTGTTGGACTATAGTTCAGATCATATGGATTCAGAATATTTTTTTGAATTTAGTCCAATTTGAGAGGTAAAATTCTAGTTTAGTTTTGTATCGATTAAAAATAATTTCCTTTCCATCTCTGCTTCAAGGAGGTTAAATTTATTCCCATCTTCATATTTATGTCTATTTTTTAAAATCACAAACATAAAATAGAATTGGGAAATCAATTTTATAACTTTGTTTCTGCGTTAAAGTTATAACAATTTTATGATGTTGTGAAAATTTCGATGACACGTAACTTTTGAATTTTTATGACTGTTGACTGTCGACGTTGTCGTCATGGTTGTACTTCTTGCTGCACACACGAAGTGAAAGAAATTGTACCAAAAAAATAAATAAAATAAAAACATTGAAAAAGTTTTTATTTTTGAAAACCATTAGCAAAGGGTGAAATGTCACGTGCAACAAATAAAATCTGTGGCAATATTGCTCATTTCCTTTTTTTCTACTCTCTCTCCCCATCACACTCTTACACTCTATAATATTCGGCTGCTCACTTCATCACACTCTCTAAACTGAAATATTTTTTGTTTGTTTGTATATGTGTAAATATAAGTGCAAATATATTGCTATCTATGTAGTTGTATCTGCCGGTGTCCCTGTCTCTTTACGTGTGTATGTGTTGTGCATTATTGTTTGCTTTTACCCACACAAATACATATTGCGGTTTGTTACTATATTAATGGCATTTTTTTGTTTTTTTGTGATTCTTTTATTTTGGTTGGTGTCACGTAGTAAATATTTATTTCCGGTTTATTAAACAAGTTAATTTTATACAAAAAGGAATTTCTTCATCTTCTCTCAGCCATAAACTGTAATACAAAATTATAGCAGAAATAAATAAAATAAAATGAACTTTAAAATAAATTACTTTAAATTGTAATTGATGTATTAATTTAACAATGTTTACTAAATTATTTAAATGCAAACATGTATATATGTATGTGTGTATCCATGAAAAGGGAGTGAAATATTTCCTTTTAATATGAAACGTTTTTCTAATTAAAAACATGTCATTTAAATGACAGTTTACAAAAACGTCATAAGAAATTGTGTTAACTTTGTTTATTGATGTTGAAATTATGAATAAAATTTTTATTCCCAAAAAGTCCCATTTCTTGAAAATGAATATTAATAAAAAGGAATTATTTGTGGAATTTTTCTAAAAGGGAAAAGTTCAACAATATTTGTCAATTCAAATATTTTGGCAAAATATACACTGGGGGTTTAATTGAGGATTTATTTTTTTTTAAGTTAATGAAGTTGGGATTTGCTTATTTTGTAACAGTGATTTGAGCACGAATATTAAGTTTTTTTTAAAGAATTTTAAGCAAGTTACATGTCTTGTTACACATATTGACAAGTAAGTATGTGAGTTGAAAAAAAGTTGCGTCAGGCACCCCCTAGAATGAAAGAATATTTGATGCTGTTTCAGAAATGCAAAAGACTTTTTTGCCACGCCCCAAAATACAGCCGTTTTTTTTTGTATATAGCGCTGCCATTGTTAGTACGATCGGATGAAAAGGATTTGAAACCGGCCACATTTGTAATTTAATAGCTTTTAAATATGGAATCATTTCTATTACTCACTCTTGGTACTTCGGATCCTTCCCACTAAGGCCATACTATTAAGTATGAATAAAATAATTTTATGACAGTTCGGGTTATGTTCAATTATTACACAAAGTAAAACATTTTTGAAATAATTTATTTCTTTTTCTTGTTTTAATAATAACTTGTACCAGTAGACCTAAAATTAATATAATAGAAATTGTCATCCCCTGGAATGAGTGAATAGTTGATACTATTTTGTTGAGCCCTAAAATGAATATGAATATCATCGTCACATTGAGTCCGATCGAAGCAAATTATATATCGTTGTTGATGTTTTAAGAAGAGCTAACTTATATTGTATTAAAATGTTGTACCCAATATGTGGTAAGATATCACTTAAAATTAATTATTCCATTTTGACAATCAATATACAATAGTCTGGCAATATTTGTTGCCATTCATTCATGTGCAATAATTTTTCCGAATTATCCCAAAAATGCAATACATTTAGGTCCAACAATCAGCTATACGTAAAAGTTTCTTTATCAAATTTTTTCTAGATTAATAATCATTGAATCACTTTAATTATAAATATTAATTATCTTTCATCTCAAATAGTTAATTTTTAGGATGTCCACCCTTTGGTTTATATTAAATTCTTAATTACTTTTCGTATTGATTATTTCAGCCTTTGTATAAAGACCATTCTTTCATTATATATTATTGATAATTTTCATTGAAATTATATATGTACCAATCTAATCAATAACTTTAAAATAATTTCTGTTATCAATTTTTATAAAAATTGCAAATTTTTGAAAAACATTTTAGGTGGTACCTACACTTTTGCAGTGCAAATATGTGGAGTTAGCAAAAAGTTTTCCTTTTTTATTTATTTGGTTGAACACGTTATTATTTTTATTATAAATTAGAAATAAATTAATAAATTTATATATAAATTAAAATATAAACAAAATATATATGCACTCTAAAATGAGTTTCTAAAGTGAGTTTGAGTGGCCATTTGAATCAAATCAAGGTCAATTAATGCTACAAGTATTTAAAGTATCTTCATATATGTAATTTTTATGAGTTTAAAACCATATTTTGATAGCCGATTTATAGAAAATCTACTTTCAGATAGGTCCCAACAAAATTGGTCCCAAAATGGCATTGTATATCCGATATTATCAAGATATCTCTACAAATTTCACATGTGCATATCATATCATCCGGAAATACAGACAGACGGATGGACTGATAATGTTGAAGCAATTCCATATACTTAAATTTATATGTTATATTATTTATTCGATGTGTTACAAACATTAGATAACTGTATCCTGTCAGTTGAAGTAATTATATACAATATATGATCCATAAGATTGCTGAATTGATTTCAGAAGTTCATAATTTTAAATATTCCTCTGATGGAAAATAAAGCGCATCGTTAGTATTCCCTCCATCTGTTAAAAATTACCTTTAAGAAAATTACATTTTAAAACCTTTTCGGCTACACAAGTGTTCTGCATAAAGGATAAATTATCGTTCTCATTTTTTTCACTTAGTTCATGTGGTCCTTAAAACTTAAACATTCAAAAATCGTTTCATTGAGTCAAAAGAAGGTTTTCAGATTTTAAAACAAATCGAATTTCATCAAACAAGGAGCTATAATGATCTCAAAATCGAGTATTTTCATTAACAGAAATCCTCTTCATTGACTTTTAAAAATTTGACATTAAAGATGAGTTCAAAATTGACCTAATGGAAGTTCCAGAGTATGGAGAAAGTCTAACAAACAATACATTTTGTGTATTCGCTGATGACCTGGTGAAATAATAGATTAAGAAGTTGATCTTATTATTTTAAAAGAAATGTTAAGAGCAGTACATTTACCACAGTCACTCATATTTCATCACAAATCGAAACGATGTGATGTTTCCGGATATATATTTCATAGAGCACTTGTGGGAAGAATTGGATCAAAGAGTATGAATAGGTAATATGTCAAGCAAAAGTGATTTGAAAGAAGTACACTAAAAGATTGGAAACAATTGGAGATGTTACAACAATGTTGGTACATTCCATACTAATTAGACTAAAAGAGGTTTTAAAACAAACTGGAATGTCAACCAAATATTTAGTCACGATCATTTTAACCTAAATTATTGTTTAATCAACAAAGGAATTTTGGCAATTCTGTTCAACGGGGATTTGGTAGTTTTGTAAAAGCGTCACTTTTATAAAAATAACACAGATCTTTTTCAAAGATGCGTATGAGTTATGTTAAGCAATTTTATAAAGTATACGTCTCGAGTACCAAATTAGTACACAATAAGTAATATATAAAATTTTAATTAGAATTTTAACTAAATTTAAAAGTTAGATTAATTTTTTGATGAATTAAATTAATTTAAAAACAATTTTATTAAGGAAGAGTAATATTAAAAATATTATACTACGGATATCAAAGTCTTAGCCCGATTTCGACAATTCGTCATATGAAATCTTACGCTTTTTGTGAACTGAGCGCACTTTTTAGGCATAAAATGTATATGATATGGTCTAGGGAATTTATTTGTTCCAGATCTTTTTATAATTTTATATCTTAAAATGATAAAGGCACTATGGGACTCAAATTTAGGCAATCCGGTGGTCAATCAAAGCTTGAATCCCATTAGATAATAACTAGTTATTGACACTAACTCCACTGTTCTAAAAACAGTTTTAAATCAAGCCACACATGCATACAATATGTTAGTGAGAAACATCATTTCGATGGATGTTTTACAACAACATACTGTGTATTCATCAAATTTTGGCAGATTATTGAAATGAATTTTGGCAGATTATTTTAGTATTATAAAACGTATAATTATAACTCGACACTACAAAAATAAATTATTGGTGAGCTGATGAACTGCATAAGATCGGAATAGGGAGTGTTGCAAAAATGTGTATTAAATAAGAGAAATAATTTTAATTATAAATTTAAAGAGAGCATATGAGACAATGAGTACTTACTGGGAGAAGATTGCATGAGTTTCGAACTACACTAAGTATATATTTTCAAATTTAGAGAATTCTTTAAATAATGGAATATTGTGTCCCGGTTTTAGAGCAGAAGCGTAAACTAAGCGATATAAGTCAAGTGTAAGTCTATAGAATTTAATCGATATAAAAAACCCTTGTCTTACCAAGGTTAAGAAGCATATTTTTACACGTGTTTTTTATACACAAATTAATTGTTTTTGTGACCCAAATTTCCTCGTTTACATTAAGAATTATTGTCTTTATTTTTTTATCAAAGAAAAAGTTTGAAACTTTTTCATTATTTGTAATTTTAATTTTGTTTTCATTATTTTTTAAATTAATAAATCACTTTTGGACTTATTAATATGTCTGGGTGTTAATGTTCATCTTATTAAAACAAATTTAAATTATGAAAAAAATACTACGAAGCTACTTTCTATGCTTTTTTTGCTCATGGCTACAAGTAGTTATAAATAATGTTAAATTATTACCACAACCAGATCACATTACTTATTGGAGGGTGTTGGTAAAACCAAACAAATTTTCTTTATTTTAGACTTCTATTTTTTTAAGGAGTGAGTCCGAGAAATTCTTAACATACATATATGTTAACAAAAAACGAAACGACTAAACTTATAGTTTTTATTTTATTGATAAAATTGTAAACCCTTTTTCGGAAACTCTTCCGTTAATATTTTTATAGTGATTTTTGTCACGTAGTTCAAATAGATAGCACTGTTTTAAATCACTTTTGGACACCTTTTTTATATTCTTTAATTCTTTTTTAAAATCTCTCCACTGATCTTTGCTCTGGACAGTTTGGAGGATTTGTCCCTTTTGGCGAATCCTTCATAATTGTTCTTGTACTACCAAAGGGGTTGTTTGACATAGTGACAGGTTGATAAGTCGGGTCAAATAATTGAACACTAGGATTTCTCCATGTCCGATTTTTTGGTGTTCCCGGGAAATTAAGAAAAACTCTGTCATAAATTAGAATATCATGTATTTTATAAAACTTATGTTTAAATAGTTTCGTAATAAAAAATGCTTGTTTTATAGTTATAATATATATAAATCCCTTGATATTATCCAGTCAAATGTGTCTCGATATTCTAGAAATTCATAGACGAAGATATTGTTTTCTGATTTAAATTATTAAAACATTTTAATTTTAAGGAATTTTATGAACGTAAAACTTTATTCTAAATATTTTCTGTGACTCGAATCTGCTAATCCGGAACTATTTTCTGATATGTCAGCTATGGTTAAATGTGGTTTGATGTTCACAAAATTCATCACACATATTTACGCTAAGTCCAAAGATATTTTAGTCGAATTCCATTGAAATTCAGTTATTTAAGAGTTCTATAAGTTTTAATTCTTTTCTGAAAAATAGAGAATGAAACATGAAACTATTACATTTAAGCCAATTAAAAAAAATAGTTTGGGTTATTCCACATTATATAGTGTATTCCGGAATTAGGCCTAATCCTTAAATTAATGACATATTTTAAATATAGTACAAAATATTAATGTACCGAATTTTATCAGAACTATTTTTATATGACTAAAGGTTTAACCTGATCAGGGTCCTTGTATTGGATCTTGGTTTTGGTGTTATATACGTTGTTGTTTGGCTCTTTTTCCGCAACTGGATATTGCTTGCTATGCCTAGACCTTTTTGCGACAATTTTATTTCTTTTGGGCCCTTAATTTTTACTCGACATTCCTCGAACAACAGTAACATAATGTTGCGGAAGTTCCGAAAAATCTTCCAGAATTCACATTTGGCATCCACTATGCAGCAAGAATATTTTTTAGAAAACTTGACTTCAAATTCTTTGAACTGTTTTTGACCTCTAAACTTTTAACAGCGTGCATTTTTGAGCCTTGTATGTTTTTCGACCTGCATTCGCTTTTACCACAAATAGTCCGAGCACTGAGCTAACCGGGCTGCTCTCCTACCGGGAGCTCTTTTGAAATAATATATTTTTGGCTTCAGAAACTTCCACATGAATTAGTTTTTCTATCAGCAAAATTTCTACTAAATTAAATATTCTCCTAAATTAAAAAGTTGTCTCAAGTATCGGTCTATATCTTTGAATATACTTTACAGATTTTAAATATTAAACTTCTCAGGACAATAATGAATATTCAGACCACAGATAGACGGTTATAGCAATAGACTTAGATTTTGATTTGGTGCTTTATATACATTTTGGAATTTTATATGATTTTTTAGCGATATACGTAAAATAAATAAGTTTATATACCGTATTTACACATGTGGAGGTGGAATTATTAAAATATCGATTAATACTTAGATTGAAGGTGTAAAAAATTTTTCCATCTCACTCCTTAGATGAAAGTGTGCTGGTACTAAAATGAAAAAAATTTTCCTAAATATTCTTGTCTTGTTTATTTTATTTATATTTTTCTTATATTTTAACTAAAAATTTGTATAAAAATGTTAGTTAAATAAATCTGTCCGTCCATCTGTCGGTCTGCACCCCATGGGTAGTGGTTAAAGAAAAATATTTTCATTTTATTCTCTGTTGTTGCTGCTGTTTTTTTTTTTTTGGAACGTAAATTTGTGTAAAATGAGACAATACCAACATCAACAGCACCAACAACAACAACATTATAATCTACTGTTTCCTTTGGTTAAAGTTTACAATGAAAGTGGTGAATGAAAAATTGAAATAAAGCATAAGAGAACGTAAATCTTAAATCGTTTCTATTTTTATTTTCTCGGTTTTATTTTACACTTTCCATTCTCAGTGGTGTTAAAAAGAGAAATACTGTATTTTTCAGTTGCTTAAAGCAATCAAGCGTACGCATAAATCTAACTTGAGTTGAATTATTGTTGTACTTGTTCTTGTTTTAAATTCGTGCAACATGAGTTTTGGACGTGTCTTAATACTTGTAGAAAGTGTTGTTTTATAAGCTTTGAATAACTGCATGTTTGATTTTCGCAAAAAAAAAAAAGACGAAAAATCCTCAAGTGGTCGTAAGTATCAGTAGTTTATGCAATATTTTATTATGGTTGCAATGTATTGCAATTTAGCTCTAAACATGTTTTGATGAAGCTAAAGAAAGTTTTCGTCTTTTATTATTTTATTAAGGAAATTGAAAATAAAATTATATATTTTTTATTTTCATATTTTTGTTTTCTAAACTGATTAATAATTTTTGAAAAGAGTGTAAATGAAGAAATTTTAATACACGAATTGTTCTATAAGTTTTTTCGTTATCCACCATTTTGTGTTTAAAAATGTATCCTTTATTACTTAAATTAGGTGGGATGTAAGGGTAAGTAGAAAAAAGTTATATCAGACACCCCCTAGAATAAAGGAACAGTTGATATTTTATTTAGAAATCTAAAAAATATTTTTTGCCACTCTCCAAAATACAGCTCTTTTTGTGTTTTGTATATAGCGCCGCCATTCTAAGTCCGATCGTAACAATAAAATTTTTCTTCATGATTTGAAGTCGGCTTAGTATATTATAAAATGAAGGTTTTATTTACAATGTGAAACATTTCTGAAATAATTAATTTTGCATGTTATGATAGTAACTCGTACTATTAAAAATAAAATTTGTACCGATCGGAATTCTAATAATGGCGCTATATACAAAAAACAAAAGGGCCTGTATTTTGGGGCGTAGCAAACAAATAATTGTTACAGTTGTTTTGAAAAAGATAAGCCATTTATTAAAGAATTGAGAGAATCTTTGAAATATCTTTTAAAGTTCAAATAAGCTTTTAACCTATTTCATTTAACTTGTTCTTATACCTTTCATCACCAGGTGGTACGGAAGGTATATTAACTTTGTCATTCTCAGTGTAACGCAAAAAAAATTTAGGGCCCATAATGCACATATTCTTGCATCGAATCAAAATCTGAGTTGATTTTGCTAAGTCTGTCTATCTTTTCGTCTACTCTTGGCACGCTTACATTCACAATAATTGACAGAGCTCACTGAAATTTGGTCTGAACATTTGTCATTGTCCTAAAAAGTTTCTTGTTTAAACCCAGCAAAATTGGTTCTTGCAAGTGAACTCAAGCAAAATAAAAAGATGAAACAAAATTCCCCATAATATTAATCTCTCGGTGTAAAAAGCTCTATCCTCTTGTAAGAAGTGAATACTTTCTCGTGATATATTCCAAATTGCGTACTCGATAAATTTTGCTACTTTAAAAAATTCTGAGATATGCGATATTAAAAGTTTCGTTTGTTAAGAGGATACCACTTCCATATCCTGTCTGCTTATTTTATACTCTACAATAGTATATGCCAAACTTCATGAGCTTTCCTGTATTTGAGATATGTGATGTAATTATTCAGACAAACATAGCAATATCAATTCATATTTTAATTTAAAGCACGGCTAAAAGAACAATTATCTAATAATGTTTCTGAGGGAATTTGACAGGTCAAAAATAATCATTTATTAACTTCGGTGATGTCTTTTATTATGTGGACTTGCTTTTTGTTTAAATGTCAATTAAATTTACAAAGAAATCGTTTTAGAAACTATTGCAAAACTATTTTTACCAAAAATGGCAGGACCGGTTTGTTCAACCAGGACTACAAATGTTGGACGGTTTTTAGAAGTTATGAATTCTCGAAAAAAGTACACCAAAGTATGACCTAATTCATGTTGTAGTAAGTCTTTTGTGTCATCACTTTAATTCCCACGCTGATTTTCAGGTACATAATTTTTCTCCACTAGCAATGACATCAATGTTATTAGTTTTCACATGTGTTCCATTTATCATTATTGTACCAGATTTAAGAAAGTGTCTATAAAATGTATATCAAATTTATCAAGTTTTTTTTGTAGCCAATAATTATTTGAAAAACTTTCATCCGATTTGAAAGTCAAATACATGTCATGAACATGGAGTTCAAATTTTAAGATGAGTTATCAGCCGTGGACTATTGTTACTAATTATCGCATGAAATACCTTTCCTCATCGAAATCATATACAATGTCTAATAAATGGTTATTTTGTTATTCCTAAAAGAGATCTATAAGATCTTCTTTTTTCCATATCATTGCTTGGAGCCAAGACTATTACCATATTTCTACTAATGTTAAAACCTGGCCATTTAACCCTGGACTTTTTGCATTGTACCATTTTTTGTCAATGTAACCTAGCTGGGATACGACCTTAGAGGCATTCAGACTTTCATTACAAAAGGGATCTTTGTTCTTAATGATTCATATGAAGTTAATGTCATAAAGTTGGCTTTGCTAACTAATTCTTATATTGATAGAACAGACGTGAAGTCGCCGTATAACCTGAGGTCCTATAATTTTCAATAAACATCTGTTTTCTAATGCAGTCGCATGCTATAATAATGGCGAACATTTTACCCTGAAATGTGCTGCATTTATCCGATCGATGATATGAGATGCCAGTTAAAAGATTTTCTGAAAAGATATCAAATTCACCACCGATTATTATTATTATTATTATTATTATTATTATTACTTTTTTGGATTTTTATAGTTCATCCATAATTTTCATTTTCTCTGGATTGAGACCAAAATAAATTATCATATTTTGCATAAGTATTTACTTTTCCAATTCTCCCAAACTTTAGAATCTCATAACAATTTCAAAAACATTTAAATCACTTTTGTCGGAATATTATTTAAATCTCAATCAGCCACTATATAAAAAATATAGAATCCAAAATTCGTTTAAATTAAAATAAAAAAACAATTTTTTGTATCTTGTATTTTTCTAAATCCCCTGATTAATCAGAATATAACAAAGAAAATAAAGGAGAAAATAATGGTGTATAAAATAAAAATGCCAACCGCAAAATTTATCCGTTTCATAATATAAATTCATGCATCCTCTGTTACTTATTTAAAATATTTACAAAGACTCACAAGAAACATAAAGTTTAATAAAGTTGTTTAAGCTTAAACTAATAAGTTGTCCCTGAGAAAAAAAAACGATAGAAAGGAAGAAAAGAAAACAAAAATTAATACAAAAGAATAAAAACCACAATAAAACAAAACCAAAGGACCAATGAAAACCGGCTACTATCCCGTGATCTGGGGCACAAAAACTTAGAAACAAACTTATTAAACGCGAAAATATATTTTATGGATTATTAAATATGAGTTGCCAGATTATGATATTTTAATTCACATATTTCTGATATGGTGTTATTAAGGAGTGAAACCGAAAAAAGTCGTAAAATAATAATTCAAATCGTTGACTATATAATGTTCATTTATTTGGCACTATCAGAGAAAAATTACTTTACTGAAAGTTTTTTTATCCGTTATTTTATTGTTTCGTTGTCCTTTTTTTGAACCAAGTTTATTTGAAAAAAATCAAATCCGTTCCGCTGAGAATAGAAGTCTCACTATTATCCGAATACTCTATTTCCCATCGAAGAATAAGAACTGGTAACTCCTGGGATATTAAAAAGGAAAATTCTATGATCTCCAGTAATGATCAACTTTCACTACAGAAGTAATAACTGATGATATTAAAATAACAGTCACTAGACCACTGGAAGCAATACCATTTTTACAAAAAAGATGAAAGAAAAAATAAAGTCATTGGAATAATTGCAGAACATTGAAAGACTTAAATAAATCAGAAAAACTTGAAAAAAGTTCCAAAAAAAGCAGGCTAGACCTGTTCCATTCGTTTATATAAACCGGTCCAAATTTCTAGCCAAATAGTTGCCAGATCCTCCAATAAATTCATGATTTATTGGTTTGTCCATTTCATTCTTATCTGCTGGAGTCCCAGATATTGATAAAGTAAATGCTCCACTGTCTCCAACTCATCCACAGTGTCCACATATATCGGACGTGCCCAAGACCTATTTCACTATTATTTTCCCTACATGATAGTAGTCTGTGTTAAATCCAGTAATCCTTTTCAGACTATTTCCCAGAAGTCTATCCGAATTTATCCATTCCTGGCCATATGGCCCTAGATTCTTTGCTGTCGAACCTGATCTTCCATTTATGCTGCGACCTCTTAAGGGTCCATTCTCTAATCATCGAAACTTAGTTCGTCAGCTGCAGATTCATTTCCCGAAATATCACAGTGACCCGACACCAAGCACAATCTGACATTATAGTCTCCCAATCAGTCTTCTGTTATTTCTCTTTCAATTCTTTACTAACACCGAAGTCACCATTTATCTTCTAAATTCTTTCAGTGCTATCTACGTTAACAGTTAAGCTAGTTTCCTCCTCAACGTGTTTGCTGGCCAAGTCCTTCAACATTTGTACTTGAAACATGCTGCACTCATCAGGTAATACGAAAGATTTCCTAATGTTGTCCCCACAAGGTGGATGCCTGTAGCGGTACCCACCTGCATCTTCGGGCCGTCAGTAAATAAGGAATAGTCATCGAATGTAATGACCCTTATCCGGCTTAACTGCATGATCCCATTTAACAACATCCTTGAAATTCCGTATTCCATACTCCACCTTACTTTTTGTCTAAGCAATACTATTGCAGCCATTTTCATAATTAAGTTAACTAAAGGAAGCAAGAATGGTTTCAAAGGCCGCCTTAGGAGTGCTTCATAGGGTACCCGTAATGCTCATAGAAGCACACCGCTGTAGCTTATCTAAGAGCTTTATTCGGCTCGGCAGCTGAAAATAGGAGTGGTTCTCACAACCGAGGTGTAAAAGCAATTTACCAGCATAGGCTTAAAATCCTTTTTTTAGGATTGAGATCCCAACTATGTTCTGATTGCGCAATGGGACTTGAGAACTTTAATTAAGCCTCCGTTTACGCCACTTATATTTACCAGTATCTTGTAGTATGATGCTGAAGGTGTTTTTGTTATTAATTCCCATGGTCTCGGGTTTGTTGATATTATTTCTATTCTCAAATTGAGAGATAATATCTTTAATACTGAAAACTACATATGTCAATAAAGATCTATAAGAACTGATAACTTGAATAATTGCCTTAATTTTTTTAGCTTAAATATGGATAACTGATATCAGAATAATATATTATGATCTATGTGTATGGTAGGTAATCGTTAAAAATATTGTCCTCGCTGTAGTAATTAACTAGACAATTATTTTAGGTAATAATTCTGTAACTGTTCTCGAGATGGCTAACCTTGAAAGGCCTCCCACTGTTCCCCTTATCAGCTGAAGGTGTTTAATCTTTATTTACATATTTTTTTAATATTTAAAATTACCATATTTTCGGTATCCGAATCCTGCACATAAAATTTAATCTGGTAACATTAAATTGATTTTTTTCAAACTGTTTAAAATTATTCGTTAGTAACTCAACAAAATGCCAAAACCAAAATGAAATGTGAAGAAAAAATATTGTTAAACAAGTAAGAATATTACAGTCGGTCAAGCTAATTGGTCTAATACCCTACAACCCAATATTGGTTATAAATGATAGTTAGTAAGTAATGAACGACACTCGTATAACTTGATTTTCTGATCTATACTTACGTATACATGTAAAATTTATACGTTTTAACATGAATTTCTCTGAGGATTATGTTGAAGCTCCAAGAATTATGTACCGACCCCATGAAAGTTCGTACAATGATTTTTGCTTACATTTATCTGAATAACACACCAACGTACAGATTTATGCTCTTCAAAGTGATATTTGGAAAGGGCTTGTATGAGATCAATGAGAAGAAATGGACCGACTCTCCCATAATTTGAGGCATTTTTTTAGAATATCACAAGACTTATTTTTCTAAAATTTCATTTAAATTGCTTTATATTTAAGACTTGTTTGAGGTTAAAATCTCATTCCGAGTGAACATTTGTATTATACCGAATATGGGAAATTTTAATAGAATTTGTAGTTGGACCGAAATAATAATACGTATTAAATTTCATGAAAATATCTTGAATGTTCGCAACGTTTACATGGAAAGAGAGATGGACATTGTTAAATCGACTCAAAAAGTGATTCTGAGTCGAATACAATTTTTTTCTGTATATTACAAACATCAGCACAAACGCATAATATCCAAAGCCATCATTGGTGGTGTAGAGTATAAAAATATGAAGACAGAATGCTAAGTATTCCTTTGTCGAAGCAATGGGGCACAATGATTTTTTTGTTTATAAAAACTTGTTGGGCCACCAATGTGTTTGGTTGCATGTTTCTTTTCTTTATTATATGTCTTTAGTGAGTTGGGATAAATAAATAAAATTATATTTAAACAAGAAGAAATTCTTACACACAAATATTTAACCCAAACATAAACATTCGTACATACATATGCACAAATATTTACAAACACACAAATACAAGGTTATTTTAAATAAAAATAAAGGCGAGAAAAACCAAAAGGAAACTGTTAAAATGACACCCATGCAGTTTATTTTATGAAAAAAGGGACAACTTTGTGCTAAAATGGAGGAAAAAAAGGAAATATGAAAATATTTATACACCAGCATTAATAGTGGATTTACAAAACAACAAAAAACGAACGAATACAGATTAAAATTTTTATTTACAGTTAAAATGTTTAGTAGTAGTAGTGAAATGGAAGTGGTAGCAACGTTGGGTAAGAGAAAGGGTGATAACTACAAAACTTTTGAATGGAAATAAGCATGAAGTGGGAAATCCTTGTCACGGTATTGGAAACTTTAACAAACATTTTAAAAATTATAGAGAATTACAAATGTTTAGTGGTGTATTTGGGGATTTAAGTTATCAGTTGACATTATTTTACTTAAATAAATATTAAGAAAAATATATATGTTTATAGATATTTCATATTTTTGAAAAACGCTACTTAGTGGATCTGAATTGATTTTTTCTTTTGAATTTTTATTTTTTACACAGTCATGACAAAGGGATATCTCAATTTAACTTTAACTTATTGTTAAGGATATCAAATTTCTTTAGGCTCTTTCATAAGCTAATTTCTTTCAAAGTTAAAAATATAACTTAATTAGGGAATTTTTTCAATTCAAATTGAACTTTTTGGATACATTCCGAAGTAAAAGCTTTCTCACATAAAATTTACACAGCTTAGAGAAGTATGTACATGATGAGAGTACAAATATACTGAATATTCTTGTCTTACTGAAAATAAGACTTTCTTTATCTCTTCATATAACTATAAAAACTTCGAAGAAGCTCCCTGGACTACAGGAATTTGAATGAATGCTGAGAACGTCAACAAAAAATAGCAAAGGATCAGCAAAGGATCAGCAAAGAATCAGCAAAGGATCAGCAAAGGATCAGCAAAGAATCAGCAAAGGTATGTTAGCACCATAACTCCTTACGTTCAAACAACTACATCACGATAGGTGGCCTTGTTCTAGACATTAATCTAGTATAGAATTACGTCAGGAAATTTATCTACGGTGATTTTGATACAGAGAGTGCTCGAAAGATTCTAATGTTCAACTACCACAATGTTTCCTAGTCGATTTTGTTGAAAGTTCAGACAGGCATAGCAGACGTGTTTTTAAGTTGATTTGGACAATATAAGTCCTACATAGTCAGGGATCTAGTAATTTTGAATATATAGCTACAAATTTAACTTATATATGAAAAAAGGAGTCAATTAATCTATCAGTCATTGCTAGAGGGCTATAAAAATACCTCTACGACATTCTGTTCCTTTTAGTTTATTAAAAATGAGGCTCAAGAGTGGATGGTAGTAACATACAGGTCACTGTGAAATCAACGAAACAGTAGCCAATATTACAACGACACAGATGAGGGGAAAATTATGAGTATTAAAGAATTGAACAAAAGAGAGCTAAGTAAGATAATAAGTTTTTAACCAGATGCTCTACTCCTCTGAGACATATAAAACCCATTTTAGTAACTAATGACAGGGCATGTAGGGAGGAAATTTAAACGCTGTTGCCCAGTCTTTACGACTCTGAGATCCCAGAATGTTATGGATGGCACCTTAACGGACATAAAGCAACTAAGGTGAGTAGACTGGAGGATATTGAGAAAATTTATACATGATACGAACGTTTTTCGCATTATTATTTGTCAAAATTTTGAAGAATTTAAACAATTATTTAGGTGCGAGTATGCTTATAACAGACAGACGGACATAGCTTAATCAACTCAGATTTTGATATGATGCAAGCATAAATATACTTCATATTAGTTGATTTCTTTTTGGCGCTACAATGGAAAGCTAAATTGAAAATTAAGCCTCCCCACTTGAGGATAATAAAAAGCGTAATCAAGTTTAGAAATCGGTTAAAGGTTTCTAATACTTTCAAAATATTTTAAAATTAAAAGTTTTTTTTTTAATTTTTTTAATAAAATGTATCGCAAATTTTGAAAACCGTTTTTCTCATAATTCTATGAAGTAATTTCTTTACTCTGAGCGTATACTTAATATAACTGATTAAGATACATATCTCATACGAAATATACTCATAAAATTGGTACAGCTATAATTAATTATAAATAAATTATAATCTGGGTTGTCAAAGAAGGGGATGTAGTTCATTATCATTTAAAAATAGTATTCATCTCTAAATAAAGTTATATAAAAATGACGAGATATTTAGTAGTGAAGTAAAAGTTCACAATAAGGGATTTTAAAGTTACCCAAGTGGATTGTAAGAAAAATGAAGAAAAGATCAAACTTAAACTAGAAGAAATGATATCCGATATTAATAATACATGTAGTACATCTACAAGCTCTCATGTTGTACGATCTCTAGACCGTTATGGACTAGTACGTGTGCCCCTCGAACATGCACGAAACTGGTGATACTTGGATTGTAATAAATAAAAACATAAGTATGAAATATTATATGTCTGTTATATGTATTTATGAAACAGTTTCCAGTTCTGGTGTCTGTGCATGACAACAATTTCACCTCCCTCCTTGCTCAGTTATTGCTCGTTTCCGAAGATTGAACCAAAATTTGACCCTTTAAGGTATATTATAGGTATTATCACATAAAACTTTGAGGCACATTCCAGTTTTCTATATTTTGCAAAAAAAAAAAAAAAAAAAAAAAAAAAAAATATATATATATATATATATATATATATATATATATATATATATATATATATATATATATATATATATATATATATATATATATATATATATATATATATATATATATATATATATATATATATATATATATATATATATATATATATATATATATATATATATATATATATATATATGTAAATGGTTTCACTTGTTAAAAATTACGGATTTTTATTGTAAAATATTCTGTATACTTCCAAAAACCCCAACAGGACATTTACGCTCGTCTGCGGCATTAACTTAATTTAGCAAATATTATTGGCATCCTTTCTATGCAAACAAGTTTATAATCACAGATAAACCACTTTTACACAAAACAAAACATAAAATCACATAAACATGGAAAGAAGTAACAAAGTAAATTTGCTTCTCGGTTCCAGGCCAATTTTATTATCCAATTAAATAAAACTCTCTCTTCATAAAAAAAGTTAAATACTAAAATGTTTATGAAACATTTATGCACCATTCTGTTTTTGTTGTTATTGTTTTTGTTGCCTTTAAAACGCATTCAATCAGAGTAAAACCAATAAAATGACTTTTACGATTTTTCATGATTTGACTAAATAAATATAAATTTTGCTACGTGTCAAGTTAATTTCACCAAAAAAAGAAAAAAAGTTGTATATTTTTGTTTATATTTACATACTTTTTTAATTCTTTAAACAGAAATCAAAAGAATACAAAATTCAGTTTAAAATGTTCAGCATTTTGTTAGCATTTGTACACAGTTTAACGTTATTGCATTTCCTGGAAAAGCGATAAATATGATTTATATTGTCAACGTGTTAACCATAAACTGTAACAATACTTACGCCAATAACAACTAGAGTAACAGCAACTACAAATACAATTGTTGCCACAGTACTAACTAGTTTAAAATGTACAACACATGCACATATATAAACAAGTAAAAGTTATGGTAGGTCATGCGCAACTGTTTAGTACCTTACGGCATATTTATATTTCATAATCTGTGCTAAAGAATGAGGTATACGACTTTCTTAGGGGCGATTATATCGACTTTTTATTTTATTTATCGTAATTTGACCAATGCTCATCACAATACCAACGTATATGTGAGATGCAAGCCTTTCAAAGTGATCTTTTTAGGCGGGGTTGCAAGGGACCTATGATAGATAATGGACCGACCCTCATTTGATTTGCCACATTTTTTAATAGTATTCTAAAAACCTGCATTTTTCACAAGATTAACATGAGTAACTAGCCAGACGGACTGACGGACATGGTTAAATCTACCCATGTACTGATTCTGAAATGAACTGTATACTCAAAATTAGTGGCGGGAATATATCTTCTGCCCGTTACAAACATCTGCAAAAACGCATAATACCTTCCACATTCGATGGTGTATAAAAAGGACTAAATGCACACATACATAAAAAGCATGCGATAAAAATGTTCTTAATAAATAAAACGGAAAACTTTAACAATCGTAAATGAATTATAAATAAATGTTACGATTTTTTGCTGCCATATCCTTGTAACATTTAAAAGGGAATCTATAAAATATTGTAAAGTGAAAACTCGTTATAAAATTTTGGGATTACGGAGAATTTACAATAAATATTGACCATTTGTTAAAAAGGGTTTTTATTTTCTGGTAGTTATAGTAATACAATGAGAATTTAAAATGGATGACAGAAATTGTAGAGAAATTTTAAAAGTAAATTATGTCGATTTAAGGGGTAAATTCAAAAAATTTTTTTAAATTTTTTAACCGCGAGAGTTATTTGATTTTTTGCCTCAAGTTACCTTTATAAAATATATATTTTCTTATGTTTAATGTCAAACAACTGAATATGATAAAAAACCTGGTTCAGGCTGGAGGAACAATCCCAACACATCCGGTAAGAAAGTAGCCTGGTTAGCTCAGTGCTCGAAAGGAAGAGGTTTAAAAACACAAAAGGCTTAACAGACAGAGACGGTGCTCAAAATTTATAGGTCCAAATCAGAATACGGAAATTGTAGTCAAGTTTTCTAAGAAAATATTTTTGCTGCATAATGTATGCCGACATATATATGCAGTTGTGGTAAAAGAAATTTACATCAAAAAATGCTGCTTCCATTCATAACACTTTATAGTGTGTACACTTATTTTTGGCCCCATTTGACATTTTTTCACTATTGCAAAAAAGCTCTTGACTGATACAAGAAGAATAATGTGGCAGTTGTATCAAGAGAGACAAATCCTCCAATCTGCATGGTGCTAAGGCCAATGCAGATATTGGGGTCTTATTTAAAGAGAATTGAAGAACATAAAGCGGAGATCGATTATCCGTTCGAGCAAAGTGACAGAAAGCGCTACATAAGCGTTAACAGGTTTCCGAAATAGGTTCAAAATTTCATCACAGTTAACTGGAAAACCCAGAGTTCTGAAAACTTGCACATACTTATAATTTAAAATAATTAAAAAAAACTAAGTTTAAAAAAATCTAAAACGACAACCAGCCATACGTCTTGAAGTTAAAATTTTAATATTTGACACAATTATGTTCAGAAAAATCTGTAATTTTGTAGTTATATATTATATACTATATATTTCTCTTATATCGGTATGAGGATCCTAGTGTCTGTGATATAGCCTTTTTCTTAAAAGTGCACTTATTCATCCAATTCATAAACATGTCATAATTCGTTATCTGTCTGTTTGTGAATGAAAGGAATCACTGAGCGCGGGGCAGCTTTTCTATTACCATTATTAACTTTCTACAATTATTAACGATTTGAGATAATCGAATACAGCATTCTTTCGGTTTTATTTATAAAATTTATCGCAAACAGAACGTATGAGTTTTATAAAAAATATTAAGTATACGTCCCCATTGTTAATGAAAATTTTATTAAAATGGAAAAATAAGTATAATTGAATTAACTTTTTTATCATTAACACCATAGTATAAAAAGAGGAAGTTCCACTTACTCATTTTGTAACCTTCTGACTTTTGCCATTATAATGACATATTATTATAAATAACCCCTTTTTCCTATATGTAAGTTTTCATTAAAATTTATAAAAAATTAAAAAAATAGAACGAATACATTAAAGATGAATTAAAAAAACAACAAATAAAAATGCTGTATTCGGCTATGCCGAAACTTTACTACCCTCCAGTTTTTTATATAACACGTAACACTTAACGAGTAAACAAATCAGTTATATTTTTGGTTATAACTTTCTTGTACTAAACCAATTTTGATAAGTTTTGGAATGGAAATAAAAACATACAGTCTATTATTATGACACAATTTTATTCTAATATGACTATATATAAACGACAATTTTAAGAAAATTTTTGCTTTTCTAAGATATCGGTCTATATTTTTTTGATATGCAGAATCGATTTTGCTAGTTTTAAAAAGGAAACTTTTCAGAACTATAACAAATACTCAGGACAAAATTTGATTGAGCTAAATAAATTATTATGGATATGAGCGTGCCACAAACTAACAGACGGACAGACAGACAGATGGATATAGCTATATCAGATGGAAGAATATATGTGCATTATGGGATCCTTCCTAGCTTTACACATGGAATGAAAAAGTTAGTATACCCTTTGCACCACTAGTGGTGGTCGAGGGTAAAAAAATGTGTTAATTTTGAAAATAAAAATATTAAAAGTATCCTGGTCTAATTTTTTGCTACATATGCCAAAACAGGCTATCAGATATTCACTTCATTTTGGAGAAAAAACTTAATAGTAAGATTTTGTAATTTGAATAAAAAAGAGTTCTCTTGAAATAGGTATCATATTAAGATCTTTTTAGTGCTTTACGTACAAAGAGTGCATTACATGATCACCTCTGGAATATGAATATAGATTTCGGAATTACCTTTTAGTCATTGTTTAATTATGATTTAATAAACATCTGTGTCTTAAAATTAAGTTTCTTACACAGCGCAATGAATACAAATTAATAAAAAAAATAAAAAAATCAACCCCAGATGATCTTTTAGATCTTAATGGTATATAATACGACATCGAGCCACAATATATTTGAACAAGTTAATAAAATAACTTGTACGAAGAGGAAATAACAGAAGTACAAATTCAAAAATGGGTTAACAATATCATGAATTTCAAACTTCCGAAAAATTTGATCAAACTTATACTTATGTTAATTTACATTGTCAGGATGGTTTTTTAAAACAACAATATTTTTGAATACTTTCATATGACAATTTTCATAAAATACTCATATACTTTAAATATTATTTTGTGGAAATGCCTTTTTTATATTATGTATATATATAAAATTAAAAAGGTATTTTTCCCCTGGCAACACTGATTATGAACCAACTTTCATTTTGAAAATATATTTATTTGCTCTTATTTTATAATATTTTTTTAACAAATATTAAATGAGCTAAAAGAATTTAAATGAAAATAATTAGTATTTAACAAATTATATAACTGCAAAATTAATTTAGGGGAGATCAACAATAAAAAGGGTTAAAATAAATAAATAAATAAATCTATATATAAAATAGGACTTGTGTATGTTTGTAAGTATATATGTATGTAATGTATAGACTCTGATAGATCATTTTTGAAGAAGGATGTCAATATACCCGAAAGTAACAGAAGCTACAAAAACTTCCAATAGGACCATGGGGAGCGGTACCGCCCATACAAACCAAATATTGATTATTGAATATTTAAAGAACTCTAATAACGAGAGTTTTCAAAATTGGCCCCAATCACTTTCTCAAGGATCTGTTTTATAAGACAAAACTTAGGAAAGCCAATACTATGTGGAGACATACTCTCTACACACATACAATATATTTAAACAAACGGGTCTGCTAATAAGTAAATAAATAAATAAATAAATAAATAAATAATTTTCTCTTACTGCAAGTTTTTGAAGGTTATTTTTACTGGTTTAATTTGCATAAGGTATAAGGACTGAGATCGAGAAAATTGATACACACGTTTTTATTAAAACTATTAACACAATTATTATTTTTTTGTTTGATAAAATATCTTGGTAAAATTTATCAGTTGTTAACAAAATGTTGGACAGACATTCAAAGATCTGCCGTCAAACTGTTTCCAATGTCATTAACACTTACGGGAGAACTTTTCCGTTGATAAAAACCCAATTCAGGTAGAATGAATGATTCATATGTTATTTCTGAAACATGCGGTAGAAAACCTCGCTTGGCTAAAAGCTCGGACTATTTATTGCGAAAAGTTGAAGCTTATGCAAAAATGTTTAAAAAACATTTTGGACATAAAATCAGTCCAAATTTCCCTAAAATTTCTTGGTATACACAAAAGGCTGATTCGGTTCATAAGACTTCATAATAAGTACATTTATTTTTGGTCTTTCTTGGTATCTTGTCATTAGAATTAACAAGCCGTAGTGGCATAATTTGTTATAATCAAGAGAGGCAAATCTTCGTAAATGTCCGGAGCTAAGGCCAGTTGATATTGGGCTCATAGACTGGAGAGCACAAATAAGTTGTCCAAAAGTTTGGTAGAGTTTCGGAACTACCTCTTCGAGCAAAGTGACAGAAAGCATTATAAAAACGTTAAAGGTTTACATCGTTATTGATTAAAACGGTATTTTTTTTTGTAAATTGTAAGTGATTTCGTTTTCATCATTATATATGTATGTTAAGATTTTTTCGATTGTACACTTAAATTGCCTTACATAACCTTAACTTTGTTGAAAATTATTTATAATAAAATCCATATACAAATATTTACTGTATAAACATATTTTTTGAATGCCCCTAATTGTACAATATTTACATTTATATTTACTTTACTATAATTATTTGCATATTTTTTTTAAATGAAAAATAATAACGACCAGTTAATTATATCCTTTCAAATATTTAATTTTTCCACTCGCTTTATATGAGAGTGTATATGTTGTGTATTATTATGCTTTTTAACCCCTTTTTTAATTCATTTTCATTATTTCATTTTTGAAATTTTTATAAATATTTTCAACACCTGCAACATTTGCATGCCGGTTTTGCAAAGTTTGTGTTTGTGTGAATTTGTTTGTTAGATTTTAGATACTCGTACTTCGTACCATTCACTAGTGATAGTTAAGGTTTTTTGCTTTAATTTAACTAAATGTTTGAGTTTAGATTCTGACACTCTCTCGTTCTATACCAGAACACAATTTCGCTATATTAATTTTTCAACAATTGTTTCTACAGTGCAAGGATGTGGTCTACAATATATTTTTCTAAACAACAAAGTGTAATAATTATACATTTGAATATGGATAAAAAAGTGTTAAAGGGTGTATTTGTATAACAGTTATTACCCAGTGAATTTTTTAATTTTTGCATTTTGTACTAGAACAGGAATTTATTTATTGACATTTACCTTTCATCTATACTAAGTGCTCAGATAAGTCTTTTATGTTGGAGTTGTTTTCGACAATACAAGGTGGGGCAGAATCGATTTTTTAATATATCTGTAACTCTTGATTTGTTGGAGAAATTTGCATGAAATTCAACATGACGATAATACAAGTGTGTAACTTTGGGATCTTGAACCCAATACGGCCTCTATGATTGAAGTTCTATGGATGCCTAGTGGAGTTACTCAGATATTATTTTAAGCGCTTCTTATTTAATATCAAAATCTACCATTCCATGGCCCTTAAAAATATTTTTCAAAATCATGTATTTTTTATCTCTTATAGTTTTCGAGTTATATGTATTTGAATTTTAAACTCTCAAAATTTTTCAATATCTTGAGTCAAAATTTATTAGCATATATTGCTCCAATCTGATCCAATTTGCTTATATAAAAGAAAAAATTATGTTTTAAATGATAAAGAGCTGAGTATATTATTTCTTCCCAGTCCAAAATGGTCGAAACTATCGAAAAATTGTCTTCATCAATTCCAACCTTAAATCTTTCTTATGAAAATTAATTTTCTTTATTCTGAAAGTTATAAATTAAATCTTGTATTCAAAAACCTTATAGGGTTAAGTTCTGACCTTCTGCAATTTCACACATTTTTCACTTTCCGTCATTTTTCGTCATTCCACAATTAATGCCAAGAGGGAATCATCCATAAATTATACATATATTTTCCTTTTATCAATTTAAAAACTGAGTCGATTTAGCTATGTCAACCTGTCTGTCCGTCTGTTGGACACCAATGAAATTGCGTTTTTATAACAACATTTTGTTATCCAATATCAGAGGAAACCTCAAAATTAGATCAATAAAAATATTGTTGTAGATTAAAACTTGCAAAATTTTGATAAACCCCAAACTAATTTGATCAATATCGGTCCATATTTTGCTGTAGCTTCCTCCCCGGAAAACAGTTTTGAAATTATAAAACTCCTAATGACTACAAAATTTTATTTTATTGATATTTGGCACAATTGTTAAAAATATTTGTGATAAATTTGAAATATATTTTTCTATACTTTTCTATAATTTCCATATAGGACTCCTTCTACGAAAACGTGTTTGAGTTTATAAAATTTTAAATTTGAACCGATTTTATTAAAATTTGAAACAATTAATTTTCTAACAATATTTAACTTATATAAATGATTTATAGAATATGGATTCATTTTGCTAGAGTTCCCATTTGTATCCTCTTCCCGTAAAAGTGTCTCATTGCCTTCAATATTTGAAACTCATTTCCTTAACATCCTTTTCATTAGCATTTTCTCTTATGCCATTTACCACTGCAAGTGATGATGAGTGTATGTGAACTTTTTAAAAAAGTTTAAAACTTGGTTTTGTGCAGAGATACCACCTCTGTACAAAACTAAGTTTTAATGTCACATAACTTAGGAATTTTAAGAGTAATATTTCGGAAACCAAAACAGCTTTGCTGGAAAAGATTTAAGATTTTAAATCTACAAACTAAGTTTTGTATTCTGTTTTTACAATTAATAATTGTTAGTGGTGGCGTGTAATAAAGTTTCGGCATACAGCATTCTTAATTGTTTTTTTCTAAATTTTGACTTTAAGAGATATGTTCTAAAAATCCCAAATCCTAGATATGTGTTTTAGCTACATTTTGAATAACTTTTTAAACAAATATTTACAAAGTTTCATCAATCTTCAAACTAATTATGTTATCGCTCTACATTTCCTCAACTTCATTTCCAAATAATTCGCTTGGCGAAAGTTTCGAGTATTTGTTTGATTTGGAAACAATTTTTTTAAAAGCTTTCTGTTGTCTAGTTTCTAATGTGTATTTCTTTTTCCTTTTTTTCCAGGCAACATATTCCTTTTATTTAAAAATAATTTTTACCTTTACAATACAAACATATACACGTACAGACACACACTATTGTGTTGGGTATATGTATGTGTAAAACTAAACAAATATTACATTCATATTGAAAATAATGTTTATTTGCCTTTTTATTTTATCACCTAAAGGCATTAATTAAAAAAAAAAGTTATTTTTCAATTTAGTTGAAGGATAAATAGTAAATGAAAAGGAAATTGTTCTACAAAAGGAATTTAATAGAGTTTTTATATTTTTTTTCTACATTAATTTAACTTGTATTAACTTATTAATCATACGCCCCAATACTTTTAAATGATTTTATTAAACTATTTAAAGATATTTTGCGATTGTGCAAAAATTGTAATGGGAAATGACACACAATTTTTAAGTAAACCGTTAGGATAACTTTCTGTGCCGATTAACGATGTCCGTTTGTCCATGCAAACTTTGTGAACACAATAAAGGCCACAATTTTAAAAATATCTTAAAAAAATTTAGCATGTATCATTTTGTTGGCTCAAGGGTAATTGGTCATGTTGGGTGCACTATTTCACTTAGCCCTAATTAACATATTTTGCTATTAGTCGAATGACATTCCAAAACGATATTCCAAATTACATAAGGGTCGCTTGCCAAACAACCTTTCAA
The DNA here is from genome assembly GCA_004302925.2 of Cochliomyia hominivorax. Lineage (NCBI taxonomy): Eukaryota > Metazoa > Arthropoda > Insecta > Diptera > Calliphoridae > Cochliomyia > Cochliomyia hominivorax. The sequence continues at coordinate 62,557,856 of PYHX02000495.1, read as the reverse complement.
ATATCACCTTGATGGACTTAAATCTCACATAAATATTGAAATTATAATAAGAATTGGTCAAATCAAGAAAAAGAAAAATAATATTTGAAATTTACCAGGTTCGGTTCATAATTTCTTCTAGATCCCAAATAACGTCCATAAAAAAATCCATTTAGAATTAACGAGTACCACATAGACTTCAGTATCAGTATAATATATTGCACTCTTAACCATAAATTAAATTACCTTTATACGAGAGAAGTTCATTAATTTTTGGTAATTTAAAATATATAGATTTTAAAACTCAATTATATAATTATATTTAACGTTATCACTATAAAAATCAATAAATAACTTATTTTTATATATTTTTCTTCATTATCCTTTTGCTTTGCTATATTATCCTTTGGGTATATTATTATACATACAAATCATTATTTTAAATATTTTTCTTATAAATCTCTAATTATTTACAAAACAAGATATTTTTCTTTTATTTTCTATTTATAGTTTCAATATCCTTAAGAGATTTCTATTTTTCTCTCTTTAAAGTTGATATTAATCCATTTCATGTTGCAATAAATTAAACAGAAACAAACAAATTGTAGTTTATATTTTTCTTCAATCATTCAGTTATTTTATTTTGTTTTTCTTTTGTTCTGTTTTCAATCTGAAATTAGTTTTTCTTGAGAATTTTATAATTTAATACGCTACAGGCAGCAGGAAATATTTAAGGTTGTAAATGATTCATTAAGAAGAGCTTGTTAAAAAAAAAAAGAATAAACAAGTAAAAATCCTTTATTTGGCTTTGCCGAATCTGCAATATCCTCCATCTCAAATGTGTAAGAATTAAATAATGTTTAATACATACACACTCACCCACACACTCACAACTTACGAAAATTGTTTGCTTATCTTTTGATGATATACTGAACCGGTTTTGCTGGTTTGGTAACTATAGGGAACTATAGGACCAGATTGTTTATGTGAGCGTACCAACAACAGACAGACGGACAGATAGATGGATATAGCTAATCGATTCAGATGGATGAACATATATGCATTATGGGGTCTGAGATAATTCCTTCTTAGCTTAACACGCGGAATGAAAAAAGTTAGTATTCCCTATGCACCACTTGTGGGGATGGAACGTATAAAAATATAAAAAAATCAAAAAATCAGGTAATTAATTACTTCAATATAGTAATTTGTTTTGTAAAAAATTAAATCTGATCCAGGTGATATAAATCTGATATCAAAAATCAGAAAGTTGGTTTGAAGAGCAGACATCTCACTCTAATTACACGATTTCGTTGCAATATTATGATAAATGGTCATGTGGACAAGCTGCTAGGTATTAGACGGTTAACCTGGAAAATTTCATCTGAAGAAGTCTTCAGACGATGTTTAAAGTATTTTTAATATTCGAAGTAACAAACTTTAGAATTTTATGGAACGGTTCCATACAATAAGAAAGTTTTGAAATTTTTGTGACTAATAAGAAGTATGTAGAATTAAAAAATAAGGGCATAATCATGATCGAATGATTAATGACGAAAAGAGTGCAACTTCAATTGTGAACGTATTCTTGTCATTTGTAAAAGCACATATAAATTATGCTTCTTGATTGAGCACAATAAAGCAATAATCGAGGTGTTTGCAGAATCCTGACATAGACTAGTTAATGTTAGAAAATAATTCTAGATTAGTTTTCGAAAAATTTTTTATAATGTCACTAACTTGCTATTGTCATATATTACTGGAATGGAATTGTGACACATTTATTTTCAAAAAATTGTCAAAATAATTCTGCACGTCTATTGTTTACGTTCTGCGTTCTTCGTTCTTCGTACTAATTTCGCAACCATAGACACCACGAGTATGTAGAGCTTATTTAATCAAAAGTGAGGAAATATAATTTTAGTTCGATTTTTTTCTACGATTTCGCAAGGGAACATTAGGATCCACTTCTCTGGAAGCCCTTTTATATAATAAGAAACAAATATTGTCAAACAAAAATCTTTTAAACTCGTTATCGTTTACTGTAGTTTTCTTTTTTACCATTTAGACTGTTTAATCAAAGTATGGGTTACAACATTCTTTAATATTTCAAAATGATTTCAGTCCATTTTTATTGAAACATGCATGATATGCAAAGAGTACTTAGGATAACCCTGATTAGTAAGAATAAACAGTCATAATATGTTGTTGCCTTATTTTGATTATCTTATCACTCCTTCCTTTTTATCGATTCTAGTGTAATTTTTAATTCATAACACTTCAAAGTAACTGGTATTAGCACAACATGACAATTGTTCTCCCAGTTATGGCTATGATCGATATATATTGAATTTCTTTACATGACACACAAATAAAGATCCAAAGTAAGAGAACTCAAAACACTCGATTGACTCCATTCTCTATTTAGATAACATACTGGCTCTTGTTAGATCAATTTGTATGGTTCAATGTGTAGTTCTCCTCTAAATGTTAAAATCCGTAATAGTATTTGTTTTTAACAAAAGGATATCCAAAGATTAACAACTAAATTCGAAGCAGGAAAAGGTGAAATCAGACCACATAAGTCTACAATCGATTATATAAACAGTCTGTGTATCCTTATATATATTAGAAAAAATCTCTTAAACATTCAATCAATATTGAAGGACTGAAATTTCAGTTAGGATTCCTAAATACTGTATATTGTCCCTGAAAGAGCACAAACAATTGATTTTAATTAGACGATATTTGTATAATGTCCTCCTCTAATCAGATGTAGTGGTAAACTTAAATAGCGTAACAATAGCGAAGGAATCAGTTATCAAAAGCTTTACGTACAGAGTGAAGGCCAAATACTTTATATCTGAGGCACTACATTTTATTAACCGATTGAGACAAAAAATTTATAACATTTTTGGAAAGTAATTTATTCACTAATTATGGATCATAGATGCCAAAAATCGACAAATTTTGATTTGTTACAAAACTTCTTTTAAATGAGTTTTATGTTTCCTTCTTATATTTTAATTTTAAGCTTTAGCGCTCCCTGATCGATAACTCTTAAAAATATTTTAGATTATGTCAATCATTGTAGGTCTTTTTAAATTCCACTGAGATGATATTTCTAGCTTTTTTATTCATTTTAATTTTACTTTCTCTTTGCTTTCTTGCTGTTTTTTTATATTTACCGTATTTTTATGTTAGTGTGATTACATTTTGCATTTTAATTTCCTGTCACAAATTACTGTTATTTCCCTTTTGTATTCGTTTAATAGTTTGTTGTTATTTTAAATTTTGTTTTGTTATATACATTCTTTTTTCGCTATGCTTTTGTAGCCTTTTGTATTCTATTCTATGTTCTTCATATTGTTTATGTTGCAACCAACATAATGGCAGCTAAGTATCTAAATATCGGAAAGTTATACTGGTTTACAAACTGACAGACTATCTACATACATACATATATAACTGTTGAGTTGTTGCATGTCATGATACACATATACATATATAAATAACAATAGCAGTGTTAAAACGAATAATAGAAAATATTATACAAATATCTTGTTGTATTTTACTTTTTTTTTGGGGAGGGAATTGAAGAGACAGATTCAAATCCAGTTTTTTTGGCAAATTTTCAATGAAAGCTAATTTGTTCAAAGGAAGAATTAAATATTTCAAATAAAAAATAAAATGCATAAACATTTTTCAAATTCTCTCTAACACAATGGAATGATGTAATGAAATCCAATGATACAAATAATTCTATGGAACTAGTCGGATTGTCTTCTTGCCATCCATCTTTAGTTGAGGCTAACAGATGGATTGTTTGTATGTTTTTGTATATTATTTATGCATTTATATGCACAAAGAAGAGTACATATGTATGTATAAAGCAAAATAATCCTTTCCTTAAAGATCTTTATCCAAAAAAAAAAAAAAAAGACAGAAGAAGAAATAAACTAAAACACTCATTTTGTCGTATAAACACAAGTAGATTTTAAATGCACATTGCACGGTGGGTTTGAAACAAATATAAAACGAAAAGAATGTATAATGTTCAGTTCTAAATGGGATACTAATGACATGAAAAATTCCCAACATTTTAATGAAATACTGAGGATCTTCTGACAAACACACGAACTCATACAATTTTGTTTTTAATTTTCAATTCTAGTCCAGGTATGAAGCTCCGGCGGCTTTAAAAAGAATAACAATTTTGTTAATGAAATACTTCGATTCTATAGACTTTCTGCTGGACAAATCTGTCAGTAATTGAATATTGAGATCGAAAAATTATTAATATACATTCATTACTTTTTTATTAACTAACCGTAGTAAAGCATGTCAGTTTTTATGTTTAATGTCAATCAAATGAACATATTGTAAAATTGATTAAAATGTGTGGCCAGAAAAAAGTGCGTAATAACATAATTTAATAATTAAAAAAAACTTTACTTCTTAGTTGTTGTTCGTCTACCGTCGAACTGTTTCCAATGTTATTAGAGAATACTGGGAGAAGTAGTCCGTTGACAGAAAATGTTGTTCTGATAGAAGGAATGGTCAACATGATATGTCTAAAGCCAATAAATGAAAGAAGCATTTTCAAACGTTTTTTACTGCATAATGGATGATTTTTTTGTAGATTTTTCTTTTGGGACTCAAATGCATACAACATTTCCAAAAAAGTTCTTGGCATATCAAACAATATGCATTACAATGGGCTCTATAACTACCGAAATGTTTACAAAAAAGGTACTTCTATTCATAACACTTCATAATGAGTCCATTTATACATGGCCCGACTTGGCATCCTGTCGCTATGATAAACAGGACTTTGAGTGGTACAAAAATAATTGTGTGGTATTTATACCAAGACTGGCTAATCCTCCAAACTGATGGAGGAGAGCCCAGTGGGGAGATATTGAGCTCTTGTTTAAAGAGAATTATATAGCATAAGCGGTGTCCAACAGTGTGATAGATTTCAAATGGTTATGGACTACCTCTTCGTTCAATTTGACAGAAAGTAGAATAAAAACGTTAGTATAAGGGTTTCCGAAAAAGTTTCAAACTTTTATCACCAGTGTTTAAGAATATAATTAAAATTGTAAGTTTAGCGGCTTCGTTGCTATTACATATATGTGTGTTAAGAATTTTTCGATCTCACTCATTACAAATGTGCTTCTAATATTTTTTCATTCTATCCCACTGTTTTGTTGTATCTCGTTTAGCAAATTTGTTTGCATAAATGCATACAAAACAACAAATTCTGTGTGTTTGTAGGAAGATACAAAAACAATAACAGCAACAAAATTGCATAAAGAATAAAACACATCCTTTAGACAAAATTTCTATATAAAAGGTTTGGATTATATTTGACAAATGCTTTGATAAATTTTTAATAATGTCTTACAGAGTCTTTTGTTCAAATTTGTCATTTTGGTAGGAACAAAAAAAAAAACAACAACAAAACAACGAACCGAAAAATAAGACTTATTGAATGGAGAAGGAAGTTGTTAAGGAAGAATAAGATGTTGTTTACAATGTCTTTAATCACAAGTTCACAAATATTGTTGCCTTAAAATATTGTATTAATTTAAGGAATTGAAGTAAACAAATGCATTTTTTTGTATGACTTTTAAAATATTTTTTTTTGTTTTTAGAAAACTTGGCTTCAATTTATGTGATCTGTTTTTATGTCAGCTACTTTTTGAGCCCTGTTTGTACCACATTAACCAAACTTTGTGATAAATGGACTGCTTTCCCATCGGTTATTTTGGGAGTTCTTGAAGATATATAATGTGGAAGATACTAACATCATGATAACATATTAACTGATATGTTTTACAAAGGTAACTTGAACAAATTTAAAAATTACATTATACTTGGGTTAAACGTTTAAATGAAAACTTGTGTTAGGAATTTTTCGATTTCACTCTATAATCTACACTTTTTTGAATTCTTTAATTTTATGAGCGAAATATGTCAAATAGGTAAAATATAGAAAGATTTTTGGAAAAACTATTATTATTTATAAACTGGTTGTATACTAAATATCGTTGATTTATATTACTCATACGCTTATTCTCTTACTTATAAGAAACCATGGCATCATTTTATAAATATAAACAAATATTTCCTCATTATGGTTATTACATAATAAATGAAAAATGGTTAAATTTTTTATTTAGAATTATATAAAAATTTATATTTAGATTGATCGCTCACTATAAATCGTATCGTATGTATATACAAATTATTGTTTCTATATCCCATACGGACCATAAATATACATAAATAAATATATGTATAGATTAACATAATAATTGAAATGGATTTTATTTAACAATAATCAGATTTTTTCTTAATTTGCATCGAATATAATTTTTATTTTAATAAAATATTTACTATATTACTACTTATTATATTTATACCCTACAGCATCGTAGGAGCTGTAATTGGTATAAATATCATATTCGGTTCAATATTTCAGGTAGTTCCTAATAGTCGGGTTTGACAGACTACAACATTGTTACTTGTTATACCCTACACCACTGTATGTGGTTGGGATGTAATGCGTTAGTGCTGATGTTTGTAACATGCAGGACAAAAGTATGTTACACCCATCATTAAGTATACCGTTCGAATCGAGTCAATTTAACGACGTTCATCCATTTGTTTGTCTGTCTGTCAGTCCGGCTGGAAGCCCACGTAAATGTTGTGAACAGTCTACAAGTCGCAATTTTTGAGATATTTCGATGCAATTTGGAACATATTATTGCTTTGGAAGCTTCTTGAAACTGGCTGTGTTCGTTGCAACATTTGAAGTACCTCCCATACAAATGTTCCTAACGGAATTGGGTTTAAGGTCATTCAAGTCCTAAATATAAATATATTTTAACGCAATATGGCAAAAGTAAGTCTTATGATATTCTAAAACGACATGCTAATATATGCGAGGATCTGTTCATTATTTCTCATAGGTCTTATGCAAAATAATTATCACTTTTAAATGCATGAATCTCACAAATATGTTAATATTGTAACAACAACTGGTCAAACAAAGACAAATATAAGCAAAAATCTGATCGTGCCAAAATTATACATAAATGTCAGTGTTACAATAACGAACTGTACAACTTAGAATAAATTAAATAAAATAAAGAAATTTATACGATGGTCGTTTATTAACTATCTGGTAATACCATTTTTAACTAACAATGTCATGTAGTATATTAAATAGTCGGGGTTGACCGGCTGTACATTCTTACTCGTTTTTCAATTAAATATGGAGTGTTAATTGTAAAAAATGCTGACATAAAGTACGCTTAATTAATTTGTTATTTATGAGCTTATTAGGGCGGTACTAAAAAATGAAGATAAGAGAATTTAAGTAGATAATGTACAGTTTATTCAATAACAAGACTAAAGACTTCCGATGTTGGTATTAATTTTCTATATAAAATAAATTGTACATTAAACTAAACAATATGTTTTATTAAATCTGGTAAAAATTTAAATAGTTATTTTATGTAAATGTTAATAGAAATAAAAAATATTTTTTTTCTAAATTAATTTGTATATTAATTTTTAAAATTTACATTCCTTTTTTTACGTAACAACAAATTCTAGGTAATTTTTAATAATGATTTATTAAAAAATTATTTAATATATTTAATTTTTAAGGCGATTACACGTTTTTGCGCAGATGATTGCATGAAGGCTGTTCATTTAGAACTTCCGGCCAACTGCGAATCTGAAAGAATATTTGATCAACATATTTTAAGCTAACGGAAAAGGATTATAGAAGCATTATGTATCAGCTTATTGAATAATTCTATCATTAATAAATTTTTCCGAAGCCTAAATTATTAAAATCGAAAATTTCTGTAGCTTTTAAATAAACCCTTCTTCTTTCATTAAAATAAGTTAAATCAGTATATAGTTGTGCCGAATTTCAATGAATAAGTTTAATGCAGAGTTTAATGTTGCTGTAAAAGTTCGGTAGCAACTGGTTGTTCTTTCTTGGGTGAGAACTTCCGATTGATACAGCTGTCACTGGGTTGGCAATATTTGCTTGAGAGTGACAAAGGTCGTTCCGAAACGGAGATCCAATTTTGGTGAGAAACGACACCTATGGTTAAATTTTTCTGATGTTTTTAAAATTAGTTTCAGATTGGAAACCAAAATTGTTACATTTTTTAAAAAAGTGTGTACAAATTTAGGTTTTTTTATAAATTTAAAAATTTTGTCAAATTAGGAGTTTTTACGACATCCACAATTGGTGTTTATTATGATACATAAATTAATATATGTGACAAATAAAGGAAAATTGTATTTTAAATGCGACCTATTTGACATTCTGATTTTGGGGACACAATGATGAAGAACGCTGTAAAATAAATAAATACAGGTATTTTAGTTTGAAAAAAGTTTAAAAAAGTTGAAATTTTTTAAACTGAATTTTTTTTGTAGTCACAAAGTGTTTCAGTCACGCCCTAGAAAGTTGGTCTTGTGAAAAATGTCATTATAAGTCCGATCAAAACAAATTAAATTTTATTGTTCACAATTTGAAAACGGCTTAATTTTTTAGAAAGCTCTTTTAAATTCTAAAATTTTTAGCCAAAATCTATCGGACAGCAAATAACGGGACTCTATATTAAAATCAGGAAGGGCTTTATTTTGGGATTGAAAAATATTTTTTTTTTGCATTTCTGAAACATTTTTCCAACAATTTTCTGCACGGAGACCGATCCATCCTTGTATTCAATGACTTTTACTTGTTACCTAGTCTAAACATCAAGGTTTTTCGAATAACTTAGATAATAGAATTATGGATCTATACAAACCTACTTTTGTTTGGTATCAAATTATTTGAGGCAACATTCATTTTAAATAGCTTCCCATGTAAAATTGAATCATTCCAGATCTTGAAGTTTCGATCGTTTTCAGGTGTTTCTTGTACAGCTCTTTGAATTTTGACGATTGCACTCAAAAGACATTCTGGTTATACATACTGGGTGTTTTCAAATAGCATAACCGATCCAGCTCCGTTTTTTATATTTGTCTTGTCTTTTTATGAGTTACTTGTTGCAAGTAAAAATGTAATAAGTCTAGAATATTCTGATGTGGTTTCAGGTTAAAACCTGTAGTTTTTACTTGGTGGTATTCGATACTAATCCGCTTTCATTTCCGTATCCGTAAGAATATATGAAACGTATGGATTAAAAAACGGCTGGCCAATAAAAAATCCAATAGGACCAGGGGAATGGGTACCCCCATACAAAGCAGATATTGATTATTGAATAACTAAAGAAATATAGCAGTAAGAGAGTTCTCAAATTTGGTACCAACTACTTCCTCACGTATCTGTTTTACTGGACAAATCGTAGGTGTAGAATGAGGAACCCATTAAAAGAAATATTATTTATTGAACATCAAAAGAACTATTGAAGGAGAGTTTTTAGATTTCATAGCAATTAGTTCTCCAAGGGACAGTTTTACTGGACAAAATATAGAACGAATATATCAGGGACTGCGGAGAATTTTTGTGCAACAAAGCGCATCGGGTTAAAGCTAGTTGAAAATAAATTATTAAATTTTAAAATTTTGTTCATAACAATAAAAGTAAACAGATAAAAATTTCCTAAAATATTTATATTTATACTGATAAATTTTTTGTTTTAATCTTTATTTTATTTAACATAAAAATTTATCTCAGTAAAAACAATAAAAATTAAATTTTACTTCAGAAGTTAAATAATAAAATTTTATTCCACATTTCTTGTTTGTAATTATTACGTAATAAAATCATTACTTGTTAACTTAACCACTTGATTCGGCGTTGGCGTTAATTTTTCCATAATTTTCATCTCATTAAGGTTAAATGAAAATTATATATTTCACTTCTCTGACCACATGATGTTTTCTTTCATTCTTTAATTACAATTATATTCTTGTGGTTCGAAAAGAAAAAAACAATTGAACATAATTTCGAAGAAAAAATTATCGCTTTTATTTTTTTTCTTTTTATGAAATTTCTATAAAAATATGTAAATCACTCCACTTTATCTTTGTAATATTTCACAGTCATAATAATTAAACGAAGTGAAAGGTAAAAAATTTTCATAGAAATAATGAAAACAAAAATTGTTTGTCCCGCTTTACATACACATGTGTTTTTGGTACCCTATAGACATTATAGGGGAAGTTTCTTGAAACATAGAGATTCTACAAAAAATGAACTGGTCTAGAAAGTATATCAATCTAATTTCTGATGTCCTGTTCTAAAGTGAAGCTTAGTCGTATAAGAGCGACGATGTTTAAAGGAAGTAGTCAAGAGGACCACGGTCTGGGCTATAAGGAGTACAAAAAAGTGACATTAATTAGTTTGCAAATAGTTTTGATCCGTCTTGCAAAATACCGCCTAAATTAAAGATTGTAGCATCATTGGTAGTTGCTGTATAATTTGTTACAATTTGTTGTGTTGGTTTAACATAGGACTTTGAAACTGAGAGATGTAGGGTTAGATTAACAGTTAAACCAATGTCGTGTAATTTGTGATACTGCGGGAAGTTGTAGGTTTTGGACAACATTAGAACTACTCAAAGAACCGTCCACGTACATTCGTACAGTTCAAATCATGGAATTTGTGGTTATTTTAAATACAAATTTAAATTGTTTATATATTCGAATATCCTTTAGAATAGTTACTACTATCACGTCCCAGAAGACACAGCTTACTAAGCATTCCGTTTTGTTCTTTATATAAATAGTTGTTGAGATTATCTAAACACAGACTGTTACGGTTCTTTAGCATGCGTTTGGGAAACTTCTATATTACTATTTGTGTTACTGCACAGCATAAGTCATTCCCGTCCGATCATATATATAACCTATGTATTACAGTCTAGTGCTATGAAGACCTCATTCCTACTTAGCAGTGTTTTTAGTGGCATGAACTGAGAGAATAAAGCGAATCAATGTTTAAATTTGTACCTCCTTTATCATCTGAATGGAGAGGTTTGCTGTCGACATCCTTGATGAAAGTTTAAAATTCTTGCTTTTGCAAAATTGCAGCTTCTACAGCACGTCACCAAAGTGGAGACGATATGGATTTTAAATAGTTGAATTTAAACAAGATTGGTGACAAGATGCTGTCTTGTGGAACTCTTAGTTTAATCTTGCTTTTGCAAAACTGCAGCTTCTACAGCACGTCACCAAAGTGGAGACGATATGGATTTTAAATAGTTGAATTTAAACAAGATTGGTGACAAGATGCTGTCTTGTGGAACTCTTAGTTTTAATCTGCGAGTTTGTCATGGGAATGACAATGATCTATTGTGGCTGGTGAAATATCGCTTCTGTTTTAATATTTTGGTTGTTTGACTCGTTTTGAAAAATGTCTTCAAAGATTATTTTTACTTCAGAGCTTGACAAATATTTTTGACGTTGATTGTGGTTTTCATATGATTTGTTTTAGTACATAAACGATGTGATTGACCGACCTGATTTTAATAGCTCAACACACAATTCATCTTCTTATCCCATTAATGTAGATCGATGTTGCCGTATGAAATTCGGCGGAGCGAATCTGGATCACTGTTTTATATGTTAAGATTTTTACAGGACAATTAAAAATCATCAAAATCGGATCAATAGAAAAACGTTTTAGGCTAAAATATATAAGATCTCTTCCTGGAATTTGTTTATTAACTATTAATTTGAACAATTTTATTAAAAATTCTTGCAAAAGCGTTTCAAATGAAGTGATTCACCTAATATATACTTATTCACCGCATGTAGTAGTAGAGTAAAAAAAAACACATACAATTTTTTAATTTGTATATCTACCAGTATTAAAAATTTATATGTATATGATTGATGTGTGTAAGTATTTGTTAAATATTAATGCAAACCTTGACATACTGCGTTACAAAAAATGCTATGTGTGTAAACACAATATACTCATGTACATATATATACTATGAAAGAGATAAATAAATACTATACCCATACACATTTAAAAGTTATTAAAGTTTGAGTTGTGATTTTAGTTTCATATGTATTGTCTATACTGATGTAAAACTTTAAACATAAAATTAATATATGTATATGTAAGTTAAATAAACACTAAATATTGAACATAAACCTGCCTAGAAAATTAAGAAATTTGAATTTATGGAAAATTTAAATGAAAATCAATAATTATTTTTTAGTTTACATTTTTTGCGTTCAGTTTTTAATTTTATCTAAAATTTCTATGATAAAAATGTTGAATTTTTTTGTCAAGTTAGGCTTTTGTGGTATTTTTCCTTGTAGGTGTTATTTTTTAAATCATTTTCCGAGCAGTAGGAAAGAACATACAATAACATTGATAACAACTACGGTCACATAAATAAACGCAACAAAATTTTAAATATTGGGTCAAAGCAAAATAATTTATGATTTAAATTCTTTAGTTGGGGATGGTACTCAATCACCCGAAAACTATCTGAAACTTTGGATGTGGTCCAATGTAATAAGGTGATTCCAAACTATATATTTTAATATTCTACATATTGGAATTCGGTAAAATATTAAAAAGGCTTCAGTGACGTATATATGACGTCAATTTTCTAAGATCGGTCTAATTTAAGGTTAGGAGCTTGGTTCTTGGTAAACATTCTGTCTAAAAGAATCATTAATTTTAAGGGGAACTCAGGAAGGAAGCGTTTATTTGCCTCAACTGCGGAATTTGTCATTTGGTTCTTAAGCTTATTCTGACGATATGACTGTAACTATTAGAACGTATGGAACTAGCACTTAAAATTCTTAACATTTGGAGCACAAGAGTAAATGGAACTGGTGTTTATCACTGAATATTAGACTTCCGATATGCGAATACTGGTATTAAGGAGAAATGCGGACTTCATCCGAAATTGAAATTGCTTTGATTACGTGACTACTTCTTGAATTGCTTCACAGTCTCTGAATTGTGCAAGCCTAGACAATCTGGACAGTAATCATATTTCTCTTCTTCCACTTCTTTTCTAACTTGACTTCAATCTGAACTTTTCTTTTCTGTCTCTCTATTTCCCTGAAGGAGTACTAGTGTTTGTTTTTCTTTGTTTTCTCGGTCAATAGCAAATTCTTGAAGCAATTTACAAAATAACATTGCATTTCGAAACCATAATTCGGGACGAGATTATCGGTGATAATTTCTGCTATATATATAACGAACTCGAGGCTTAACACTAACTATAGGATGTATAACGATAGTTCCAAGCTACATTGGAGAGTAGCAGGTAGGTTATTTATTAGGGATTTCGATGTTAAAGTATTCTTTAGTCTAAAGGATGACAGCAGCATCCTACAGGGCACTAAGAGGGGTCCAACTGGCTTACGTTTAATTTTTATAAACGGCGAACAGGTTATTAGATCTATAAGGTCTGAACCTTCTGGCTGGTTGAAATGTCTATTGCACTCTTTGAGGTATGGAATAGTGTAGACAAGATGGCTAACTGTTTTATCGCGTCGACTAAACCGCCTTATTTGACCTGTATACATCATCAAAAGACTGGCAGCTATATGCTTTCAACAGAAAGCATGTTAGACTTCAAGTGTCGATCATAATTGGACGAACTAGAGGAAGAGAATAAAGTCTTTGCATTGAAAAGGGTCATTACAGATATTGTACGGAATCGTTCTCTTTTTTCATTTCACGAATCTTAAAGAAAAACGATACGGGTGTTCCAAGCTCGTTAATATACGCGTTTGACTAGTCATCGTCATCTTTTTTCTTTGTGCCATTTATAAATAATTTTATATGAGAAAACTATTGTTGAGTGCTTCGTGAAACAGATTCTACATCTATTGTGAATTACATACCGAATTTTGCACTCCTCTTCCTATGACACTGTAATAACCTGTTTTAGACTTATAATTCAGAGGGATTTTCACAACGAAGTTTTGAAAGTATGTACCAACCTTTAATATAGCGTATTAGAGCTCCTCAGTTTCCTTTCTGAAATCAAGATATCATATATTTCAATATGAAAATTTAGGGACGGATGCAGAGCAAATGGTTCTGCGGATATCTAAATAATGAAAAACAGTACCTTATTTGTCTTGATACCATTCGTATATAGTGAGATTTCACTAAGCGGTAAAATTTCAGTCATATAAATTTCTTTCATAGGTTTAGTTTAAATAATATTTCTTCTATTCACTCCGATATTTATAAATAACATTTTAAATGAAATTTTGAAAATACCAGTTTTAATGGATCCCCCCTAATATCCATATTTTATATAACAAAAGCACTCAGCTTGTAATAACTTTTTGTGGGCGTACATCTACCGCACTCAAATATAAACAATATGTTTCCGGTTAAAAAGCCACAACATAAAAAAAACTTTTGATTGTTTCTTTTGTTTATAATAAATATTTTTAATATTATTTTTATTATTATTTATTTTTCAATATTTTTATAACTTTAACATGCTATTATTAAGTTATAAAAATGTGAAAAAACAACAACAACAACATAACCAGACAAAACAAACACATGTATATACATTTTTATAAATGTAACTTTTGGCACTACGTTGCGTATGAGTGTTATTGTGTTAATGACAATTTTATGTTTTAAATGAAGGCGTATGATTGATATATTCACGTTTACAACATGAAATTTGCATGTTAATTTTATATTTTTTAATTAAATAAATAAAACAGTTTATAGAAAAAAAGAAGGAGAATTATAAAAGGTTTTTATGAAAAAGAGTTTAATTTGCGGTTTATTTAACAAAAATTTAATTGATGGTTAACTATTGTCATAACATGATTTAACATTATAAGTAATTAAATATTTATTTGTTTTAATTAAATAAGGTAGATATTAAATTCATTGATTTATTTAAAGTTATTGTTTAATTTTAATTATTCTCAAGAGACATTTAAAATAGAATCAGTTATCGTTTTCATTTCAGTAATGCTACATCCACCTTAAAGCACACCTCTTAAGTTGATATGACATCCGCTCGTCTATTTTTATACCCTACACCAAATGTATGAACATAAGTTTGTAACGGAAGAAAAATATTGCAATTTTAATTTTTTAGCATACCGTTCGACTCAGAATCGCTTTCTGAGTCGATTTATCGATTTCCGTCCGTCCGTCTGGTTGGCTGACTTTTCATGTAAACCTTGTGAAAAAAATGCAGATCTCAATTTTCGAGATATCTTGATGAAACTTGGCATGTGTCATTGGCCCATGGACGATGCCTCTTGAAATTGGTGGTGATGGGTTCATTATTTTACATAGAATTCCAGGAGAATCTATCCATAATTTTATATCATGATCTAACGTAGTGGATCTTAATCATATTAAAATTTTATAAATTTAATTAAACTCTCCATCACTACAAGTGATGAGGAGGGTATATTAACCTTGCCATTCCATGTGTTACGCTAAGAAGAAATCATCTCAGATCCAATAGTATATATTGTTGCTTCAAATTAAAATCTGAGTTGATTTAGCCTTCCGCCTGTCTGTCTTTCTCTCTGTCCGTCTATCTGTTTTTAGCACGCCCACATCCACAATTATTGATAGAACTCAATGAAATTTGGTCTGACTATTTGCTATAGTCCTAAGAAGTATTATTTAAAAGCTGTAAAATCGGTTCAGTATGATAATAGATGTAGACCGACATCTGAGATAACCTATAAGAATCAGCAAAGAACTTTCGTAAAATTGCAAATTATAAATCGACGGTTAAAATTAGATAATTATTAAAAAGACAATTTGAATGAATTATTTTTCAACCCGTCTTAAAATGTAGAAATAACTTTATTTCCAAACAAATTTATTTCACATTCTCCTTTACCCTGACGAGTATTTTATAGAAAAATAATAAACTTAAAAGATACAAAATGAGAAACACAAAAATAACCTGCCAATTTATTCGATCAATTTCTAAGACACTTATTTCCCATTGAATTACTATGTAAATGTGTTTCGAATAAAGAAGAAGAAGAAGTCCTTGAGTTTATTTATTACTTTTACTCTCAACTTGTTTCCTTCTTTTTTTTTCATTATTTCATTTCGTTGCGTTTCTTTCTTTAACAGTTTGTTATTTTCAAATTTTCTTCTATTTTCTTATGAGATTTTCTTTTTTTGTTTTTCCGTTTAATTTCCAATGTAGTTCTATTCAGTTTTCTATTACTCTTTTCAGTATTCAGCGAAGGACAAATAAATAAATTTATTTCATTTTTTCGATTTTCTTGATTTTGTTTCGTTTGTGTTGCTCTATTTATAACCTACACCATTGTAGGTGCTTGTGGTATTATATGTTTGTGCTGATATTTGTAACACCTAATTTTGAGTATACCATTCGACTCAGATTCACTTTCTGAATTGATTTAACAATGTCTGCCCATCTGTCCTTCCGGTTATTCATGTAAATGTTGTAAACATTCTACAGGTTGTAATTTTTGAGATATTTTGATGAAACTTGGTAGATATTATTTGGCTCACAAACGAAGTCTTGTCATATAAATTTTATAAATATAAATAAAATTTTAACGAAATTTGACAGGAATAAATCTTGAAATATACTAAACCGATATGCCAAATTATGAGAAGATCGGACTATTATTTCTAGTAGGTTCCATACAAACTCCACTCCAAATATCAGCTTGAAGGTCATAAATCTAACATATACGCAGGTATTATAATAATAACAAAAAATTGATGTGCAGCCTTTATTTCATGTGGCTCCATTAAAAAAGTACTGCACCCTTAGAATAAATCAGAAAATAAAATTATTTAAGGGCCGATCATCACTTTTTCATAACTATAATTTATAATCAACATTTTTTGTGCAGGGTGTTACATAGTCTGGCTTTACTAACTATAATATTCCTACTTGTTTAACGTTCTTTTTGTATTTTGCCATAAATCTAAGTATTGACCAGAGATCTGCTGACGTTTAAGCATATTGTTTGTATTATTGTTAATGTCGAAGATTAATTTATGTTTTATATTTCGACAAGTTGATGAATGACCCTCTAATACTGTTATAATAGAAAAATAATAAGGAAATCGATGTTATTTTTATTTATTACCATTTTTTTGTTTATTCGTTGTTATTGTTTTCTTATTCAAAGGGAAATTATAAAATTGAATTTTATTATTGGAAACAAAAGAAAAGCGTATTAAGAAATTTAGACATTTAAAATTTATGTTCGAATTTATTAATATTTTATACTTTTAAAATATTAAACACTTCTTATAATATTTTTGGAACAATTGAAATAATTTCTTGGAGAGCTATTTAATATATACATTTTGCAATTCAATAAATTTTGCCATGATCATTTGATCCACTTTTACAAGCTCTTAGTAATTTATCCTTCTGATCCCATCTGCCTGTCTATCTGCCTCTTGTTGGCATCTGATACCTGCAATAGTTGACAGAGTCCAATAAAATTTGGCCTCGGTATTTGTGATAGTCCTTAGAAGATTTTTTAGAACCAGCAAAATCGCTTCAATAAATTAAAAGGTAAAGACCCATATCTGCGGCAACCTCTAAATTCAAGCGAAGATCTTTTGTCAATTATAAATAAACTAATTTGGAAAAAAATTTTTGTCATAATGTTAAGATATACTTCGTTACCATTTTTAAAATTAACTAAATCGATAACTAGTTTAATTTACACGAATTTGTGATGGAGGTTATTGAAGATTTATCATAGCCGATTATATCATTTTTAATTGTTTTTAGTTAATTCTTGCATGACAATAATAATGGAAGTTCATCTTGCGTTTGTCAATCTTCGTCAAAAAAATCTATTTCTCGTGAGAAAGTTAGTGCATATAATTTCAAATTCCAAATTTTAAAAACTAAAAATAAAAATCCAGCTCAGTTATATAATTTGTCGAACTATGGGAATTACAACTGCTTAATATAGAAACAAATGTTAGCATTCGAAGAGATTGATATCTAAAGCCTGATCATTTCTTTATGTTCTGCACAAGGGTAATCCATGATCATCTCATACTTTTTACAGTACCCTAAAGTCAAATTATCGAATGGCTTCAACAAATGTGCTGCAATGGCTTCAACAATGTGTCATCAGAATTACCAATGCGATTTAAGTGTATCTTTATCATCATTTGGCCATCTATATATATTTCATCTCTATGTAGTACATTTACCAAATTCAGCCTACCTAGACAGTTTGGAAAATCGAATTATGGATTGGTAAGTGGAATGATACTTTGGTCTCAAGTTCATTTATATAGCATACCAGTCCTGAATTGTTCCCATGTTCTGAACCTTCAATAAACTGAGAAGTCCCATGTTTGCTCCATGGTTCACGTAGAACAAAGTTATTATGTACCCTAATTACTTTCACAATATTTAGAGAATGTTCCTCTAGATTAGCAATTATGTACTGCTGATACAATTTTCTTCTAGGGATAATCCCCTCTGTTACTAATTGGTATCAATACATCGTGGTAGAGGGTGCTGTTTGTATTGTTTTAATTATTAATCCATATGTATGTAATCAAGGACTTATTTTACTTGTGTATAGCCAGAGTATCATTTTATAGTCAAGGCTGCACTTTGATTTTATAGATCTTTTTTTGTAAGATCAAAATCAGTGACGATTAAGACCGACATTATAACACCTTACACCCTTTATGGTGTGTGCTTGTATAAAACTTATTTAAACAAGTAACTGATTTATTTTTTTTAGAATATCAAAACACTTATTTTTATATGTAGAATTTTTATGGGCTAAAATCTCCATTCCAATGAACATTTGTATGGAGCCTATACGAAGTAATGGACTATCATTAACAAATTCAACATCCATTGTTATTGGACCAAAGTAATGGTAAGTTCCAAATTTCATTAAGATGTACTTTGCGAACAAACTTTACATGGATAAATCTTCCTCAGTCTTAGATCCTGAAAGAAATTTCACAAATCACAAATCGACGTGTTTTAAAAATATGTAATTGGGACAAAATTCTCGCTGCAGTAGATCTACAGATATTCGATTTTCAATATTTGCTTAGTGTGGGGGGTACTCCTTCCCTTGGTCCTACCGGAATTTTTCATACAATGTTTTATAATTTAAGAATTTAACTTAATTATGGTATTTAAATTGAATGATATTAATCAATATTAAGAATTATTATTGATTAATATTTACTCAAATCAACCGTATTTTTATTAATATGTTCTGGTAGTCGTATTGACAATTTTTAACGAAAAATTAAGATTAATAAAGGCTTTTGGTTTGCTATAGAGCTATCGTTTGCACAAACCCATAATGACTCAACCACCTACGATGATGTAGGGTTGAGGATTTAATATTCCACCTTGTTTTAGAAAGTGTAAAATATTTTGAATCATTATTTATACATTTTTGATTCTTCAGCACCACAAAACGCTATATTCTCCATGCTTTAAAAAAATTGCAAATTTTTGATTAATGATTAAAAAAATGTTTTTCAAAAATGTTTCAGAATTAACAATGAAATCGCAAAGAATTTCTATATTATTCGTTATGTAGAATATTTCATAATTTATTTGAAATCAAATATCAAATTGAAATCGTAGTGATATAGTTTCAGTGTTGCCGTTTATGTGACTTTAGCCGCAAATTGCGATTTTTTCAACTGTTTGTGATTTTTTGTGCACTTTTTCAAATTTCCCCTTTTTGTCCCCTTTTTTATAATTTAGAATTACGAAATTTCAATAATTTGGATTAAAAAGAATTTATCAATAAATTTTATATAAATTATTGATGAAAAAAAATAAAATTAAGAATGACAGAATCCCAAAAATTTATGAAAGATACTTCTGCGAAATCGTAATGGAAATCAAAATGGTGATAAATTTAAGAAAAACATAATTGTTGGTTAATATTCAAAATTTTTAAACAGGAAGGAGTCCAAATTTATAACTATTAACAGAATGTTATTTTTGGTAAATTAAACCCATGGCGACTTTTGTTCCTCAAATCACCTTTTAGATTTGACTTTCTTTTCCAAAATCCCCTTTTTGTGCGACGTTTCGAAAAATCTAAACGGTAACGCTGTATAATATTAACATTTTTAACATATTAAAATTTAACCATATGTTAAATTTTATATCCATTTTATGTTTTATTGTGTGAATCTTAAAACAACTCTAAATCTTTATATTATTTGCGCTTGAATAAAACATTAATCTTTTATTTTATAACAAAAAAAAAAAAAATAAATAAAAATAAAAATATAAAAAATAAAACAAATAAAAACACCAACAAAAAGTGGCAGCAAGCCCAAGGCTGTTTTTTATATATATATTTTATTTTCGATTCCATGAAATACCAAAAGAAAAAACGAAGTAACTTAAGCACAAAATTGCCTATTGATTACAAAATACTTCCCAAAATAATTTGCCTATTTACGAGTATTTACTTAAGACCGTTACTGAGATTTATTTTTTTGTACGTTTTTTATTTATTGTTGTTTTTTCTTGTTCTTTTTTTAATATTTTCACTTTATTTACGATTTAAATGTGGTATTTGCCCGTCTTTCAATATTTATTGAAAACTTTTTTTGCCCACAAAAAAATATTTCCAATACTCGCTATTGAGCCATTTTATGGCCAACCACTAGATTGTTGGATTGGTTGCTAATGCCCCAAAAAAAAATCCACAATAGTTAAACACAATTTAATAGAAGAATGGTTGACTAAAGTTATTGTATTTTGTTTGTAAATTTATTTTGAGGGGAATATTTCATCATCAATTGGCATGGGGGAGATGTAAATCAGACCATTTGTACATTATAGATATCATGACAGACGTACAAACTCCCTAAGTTTTTATAAAAGCTTTGCTTTAAAAGTGTGAAAAGTGTTTTAGTAATAATAAGAAGTGAGATCGGAAAATTCTTAACTCACTTTTTTTTTTGGTTCAAGTTACCTTTTTAAAATATATCAGTCATTATGTTTATTGTCAAATATCTGAATTTATTCTTAATCTGATTAAAATGTGTGACCAGAAAAAAGTGCGTATTAAAATATTTATTTTTTTCAACAAAACTAAAAACGTTAGCCAACCTTACAAACTGTACTGAAAGAACTTGCTCGTTGATACAAAGACTGGTTCAGGTAGAAAGAGTGGTTGGCATGATGTTTCTAAAGTCAAGAAATAAGAAGCGTATTTAAAAGAGATCCCAACACATCCGGCAGGAAAGCAAGTCGGTTAAAACTAATGCAGACTTAAAACATGCAAGGATCAAATAGTTCCTGACAGAAACACTGCTCAAAATTTTGAGGCCAAAAACAGAAAAACATTTCTTGCTCCATAATCAATGAAAAATTATGTTCTGGCAATATCTTCACAACTTCCTGGTCAAAAATTTTATGTTGCTGAGGTTTAAGGGAATGCTGAAGAAAAGTTAAGGACCCAAAAGCAGTCAAAATTATCTTAAAAGTTTTTGGTATGGGAAGCAATATGTAGTTGTGACAAGAAAAGTTAACTACTTGTTGCTACGGACTCTATAAATAAGGAATGTTTACACGAAAGTCTGCTTCCATTCACATGGCTTTATTGTGTCTCCACTTATTTTTTGCCTGACTTCGCATTTTGTCACTATAATTTGGAATGTGTACCAAAAGAGGCAAAGCCCCCCCAAACCTCGGTTCTTGTTTAAAGAGAATTGAAGTACACAAAAAAGTGCACAAAATTGTGTCAGATTTTAAATAGAGATGAGTCAAGTACCATTGTAAGTTTAGTGGTTTCGCTTTTAATAACATATTTGTATGTTAAAAATTTTTCGATCTCACTCCTTAATGACAGACGCACAAACTCCGCATGTTTTATGAAATCTCTGCTTTTATAGTGTAATAAAAGTGTTTTAATAAAACTAACAACAGTGTTGGCTAAAAAAAATAAATACAAATTTCAATTCATTACAATAATTTTTTCCCTCCATAAACTTTCTTTTCCCACTGTATATTTTTGCATTTATTAAATGCTGCTAAATCTGTTTGTAAACTTTTTTCTTGATTCAGTGATGAGTTTGTGCAAATGTTGTGCTAAAAACATTTTTGATTGTTCACCATAAGGATTTCAATTCTTTACACTTTTTTATAATTTATAGAATTTCTTTTTTATTTTGTTATTTCTTTCTTTTCACATCTCATTCTTCTCCCTTTTTCATCATTCTCATTCTCATCATCATAATGTTTATATTTCTGCCAAAATTGAATTCATTAAACAAATATTTGAATTCACACTTACGCTTGAAATATACCGCAAAATACATTCTGATAATCTAACAAATTTTTCTCATTTCCTCTCGTCTTTCTCTTTATTCCTTAATGCCTCACCCCCCTGTTGTGTTCCTAGAAAGAAATGGAAAAAGTTTTTGCAAAACTCAATGAAATATTTTTGTGGGAGTTTTGTTAGATAAATCTTATTTGAGTTTCTATGTTTGTGTGTGTCTTAATATGTGTGTTGCATTTAAGTTGATGTTGGTGTTTATTTGCTATAATTGTGTGAACTTCATTTTTTGCTTGTAGATAATTTAAATACAGAGTGTAATCAAATGAATTATAATTTTGAAAATACAAGAAAATGTAATCTATATATGACATGATATATATATATATGCAAAATGGCAAGACCAATACTGATGATACTTTAACGGAATGATCCCGAATCCAATAGGACCAAGGGTAGATAGATCCAAAATATTGATTATCGAATATCTAAAGATCATTATCAGCGAGAGTTTTCAAATTTTGTTCCAACTACTTTCTCAAGGAATTGTTTTATTGGACAAAGTATAGGACGGATATAACCTGGGAAGAGGTACCCCCATACAAAGCAAATATTGATTATCGAATATCTTAAGAATTTTACACGAGAAAGTTCTGAAATTTGGTCTCAATAACTTTCTTAGGATTTCTTTTAGAGGACAATGAGTAAAACAAATAGGTGTAAGAGGAGGGGTATCCCCCATATAAATCTAACAAAGATGATCGAATATCTAAAAATTTATTCTACCGAGAATTATCAAATGTGGTCTCAATAATTTAACATGTCGCGATTTTGTGAAATTACGTGCAGCAAAGCGCACCAGGTAAAAGCTAGTATAAAAAATAAAGTATTTTAAATCTTTTTATTTTTCCCGTTTTTTATCTTAAACCCCAAAAAATTAACTCTATTAGGACCAAATAGAATAGGAGTAGAACCTTAATAGTTCTTACACAATTTTGTCTCTTAATTTTTATACCCTCCACTACCACAAATGGTAATAAGGGTATATTAACTTAGTCATTCCGTATGTTACTCTAAGAAGAAATCATCTAAGACCCCACAAATGTAGATAGAATTGCATCAAATCAAAATTTTTGTCGAGTTAGATATGTCCGCCTGTCTGCTGGAAGCATTCTCACGCCTAGAAAAATTATAAGAATTC
The DNA here is from genome assembly GCA_004302925.2 of Cochliomyia hominivorax. NCBI lineage: Eukaryota > Metazoa > Arthropoda > Insecta > Diptera > Calliphoridae > Cochliomyia > Cochliomyia hominivorax. The sequence goes on along the minus strand of PYHX02000495.1, from coordinate 62,534,401 downwards.
AATAAAAATTCGTCACAATGCTTGTTGTTGTCCTATGTTATTTAAAAAAAGCTATATCGGTCTATTAGAAAAAAATTATATACCGAATACTATTTTTCAACTATTTTTCTAACAGTGTATAATGCACGTCTTTAAGTTGACGAATATCGGTCGATATTTTGCCATGCTCATATCGACAATAATTGACAGAGCTCAATGAAATTTAGCCTATGAATTTGTTATAGTACTGGAAACTTTTTTATTTAAAATCGGTATTTGGTTCAGTATATCAAAATATATAGACCAATATCTGAGGAAAACTCAAAGTTCCAGCGAAGAATTTTCATTAAAAATCATTCCAAAAATTATTAAAATCGGTTCAGTAGAGTTTCTGTATTGTATTCAAGAAAAACTGTTATATATTATATGTTTATGAGCGTATGTGTGAGTGTGTATGTACGAAATATAACGTATTCACTTACACGCATTTCTGGTGGAGGATATTGAAGACTTGACAAAGCCCAATATAGAATTCTTACTTGTTTAAATAAAATAAAGAACCAGTAAAATTTAATAAAAATTGCAATTGGACAACAAAATCAATGTTAAACAAAGTTGATTTTAGACATTTTTAATTTTTTGTCCATAAGTTTATATTAATTATTTTTAGGTTTGTGGTGAAGTAGTATTGTACATATTAAAATCTTTTGATATAATTTATAAAATTATACAACGATTATTTTTATAATATCCAATATAATATTTGTTATGGTCCTTATAATTTTCCTATTTTAAACGAGCAAAATCGGTTCAGTATATAAATAGATATAGATCGGTATCTGAGGCAACCTCTAAGTTATAGCGAAAACTTTCGTAAAATTGTCAATTATAAATCGACAATTTAGAATAAAATTTTGCCATATTATTAGGGTGTATGTGCTTCATTATTGTTCCAAAATTTATCAAAATTGGTTCATTAGAGAAAGGTTATAGCAAAAATATAACTAATCATATGACTCATTAACTGTTCCGTGCTATATTAAGAAAAACTTTTATATATTGTATACGTGAGTGAGTGTATGTATGAGATCGGCTCAGATTTGGATGCACGAATATATATACTTTATGGGGTTTAAAATGATTTCATCTTAGTGTTACATACGGAGTGTCAAAGTGGTAATAAAAGTTATATGCCACTACACATACAATTTGCAAGTAATTTTCTTATCATCAGATCAGCTGTTCTCAGCTTATTGTCCACTTATTGCCTATGGATAACCAAATATTGATATTTAATTAAACACTCGAAACACTTTAATTGAATACAAAATACTTTTAACGCGAACTTTTGATGTTTCAACACTTAAACTCACTAGATGGCCAAATAGCAAATTATAAACATGTTCCGCAATCACTGCCATCAATTCGTAGTAAATTTCAATTATGTTCGCGCAAAAAATCATCAATTGTTAAGCGGCATTTTAACTTCAAATCAAAATACAACAATAACAAGTACTCTAGCTGGTATTTTATATACAACCCTTAAACGTTTGCTTAGCACACAACTGATGAATGATGGTAAATTGATAGTAGTGAGTGAGACTGAGAATGAGAAGGATGAACAACAGTCAATCAATAGACGTGAAATGAAATTTCCCACAGTTTGGTTACGCGATAATTGCCAGTGCAGTGAGTGCTTTCATGATATGGCCAAAAGTCGTAAACTCAATTGAGAATGTTGCAGCAATGAAACTGCGATACGTGCTGTAAAAGTTAATGTTACTGATGGTGGCTTAAATGCAGTAATCATAGTTTGGCAAGATGCCCATAAATCAAAATATAATATAAAATGGCTAAAACAACGAAATCTTTGTCCGGAACAACGTAAAAAATATATGAAAGTAGTTTGCAAGCCGAAGGAAATAATATTGGGACAACGTAAGTTAAAGGAAATATTGAAAATTTACGATTTTCATGAGATTATTGAACATCATTTAGTTAAGGTCAGGAAGGTGATAAATGTTAAGTGTGTAAAGTTAAAATATGGCGCAAAGGTTTGTTTTTATGGATTGATATATTTTATTACTATTAAAAAGAGATCAACAACGTCATTGAATGATACAAAAATAGAATCTTAAAGATAAATGATCGAAAATTATGTATAATTTAGGAAAAGGTGATATCACATTTTTTAATCAGAATTTATTTTTTAAAATAAAACAAGTTAGAAGGTTACAGTCGGCCAAGCTCGACTTTGAGCGACAATACACCGTATTATTCATTAAATATATTACAAAATACGCACTATAACTTGCCTATTGGTCTATATTGATCTCAGTTATGCTAGAACTACGCTTGTACACAGCAACAAATTTTGTACCATAAGTAAATATTTTTATAAAGTCACGGTATGAACATCATACCGTGACTTAAAACTACGAAATTTCTGGCGTCTCTGTGAATGTAGTTCATAGCTTTTATATACTAATTTCGGACGAATGTTGCATACAACTGAGTAAGTTCTTTTCATAATTTTTAAAGATCATTTTTAATATACCGCGGGGATACAACACTTATTTGATATGAAAGTTAATATAATACCTCAGATAACAATCTAGAAGTGGAAACTATTTACAGAATCCTCATGTAGATAGTGTATATAGGACATCTGTTACAATTCTAAGTATATATCTTGGCAACTTTAAACGCATTTACACTGTGTATCACTCTCCCGACGGTAAAGAGTGACTTTGCTCCAGTTACTCCCTCTTAAGAAATTTTGGATGAGACTATATTAATCATTTACAATATCTGTCTTTAACACGAACTCCGCCCTGAGGCACTCTACAAGATTTAGTTTGAAAGTCTCCAAACTCCACGAATGACTCATAGCTGGTCAAAAAATCCACTTTCCATTTTCTCATTCTGTTCGGTAATGTTGACTGTGGGATGTCCTGGAAAAGAACTTTGAGGCTGATAGTATTAAGGGCTTTTGATTGTAAAAGTGTACATGGATCGTTTGTTCAGATGGCCAATATCTATTCAATGGTCTAGCTCTTAATCTAATGCTATGTTTTTGGCCTTTAAATCTTTTAACAGCTTGTATATTTTAAAACCTGCAATAGTTTTAGATTTCCATGCCAAATAGTCCAAGGACTGAATTTACTGGGCTATTGTCCTACCGGATATGTTGGTAGAACTTTCGAAAATGCTTTCTCAATTTTGGCTAAGAAACGTTATGTGGACGATTTATTCTATCTTAACCAGATTTTGTATGAACGCACAAGTTCTCCCGGAACTGTTATATAACATTGGAAACAGTTTGACGTAGAGCTTTAAATGTTTGGCCAAATTTTTTAGGAACTGGTTGCGTTTTTTTAATATATTAAATAATTTTAGTACCTTCTATTTTCTGATCATTTATTTTTACCACAATTACTTTTTCCAGTTTTTTCCAGGGAATTTACGAAAAAATATCTGTCATTTCCGAGAATTTCAGAGAATTAATTAGGGAAACATACATTCCTACGGCAAATAAAAATCCTATATTCAGCTCATCCGAATTTTAAATAGTCAAATATGATTTATTATTCACGAAAATACGATGGAATGTATAGTAAAATATGAATTAACAATCTTAAATTTATTTAAGCCGAATTCCATTAAAATACCGATATTTATCAATTTTTTCGGCTTAATGTTTTTCCTGAAATGGGGAATTATATATGGCTATAGTCTAATAATAACCGATACTCATGAAATTATTTTATTTCAGACAATTATAAAAAATGTATCCTGAATTTGTTTGAACTACTTCGCACTTAGAAATAAATTAAATCTAAACTCCCTTTTCTGGAAAGGATATAATGTTGGAACTTTAAACAAATATGCACCAATATACGTTAAATTAATAATATTTCTATAAGACAGTGAGATAAATAATTCTGCCAAATTTAAATAGAACTATTTTATATATAAAATTATCAAAATGAATTTTCTTCAAAAATTGTAGGAACGTATTCCCGTAGAGAAATCCAATTAAAACATAATAAGTGACATGTTTTTGTTTTCTTTAAGGAATTGTCTTTAATTTCTCGGTGCTGAAATTACGATGCTAAGTGAAAAATAATTTGAAATCGTATAATATATAGAAAATATTTTAACTGTATTTGTATTATAATCTCTCATGCTGCCATGTTTTTTAAACAACAATAACAATTTTGAAATATTTTTGTTACAGTTGAATATCGTTATATCAAAATCCTCCCACATAATAGATACACAAATTTCAAAACAAATAACATGTTTTACATAGAAAACTATAAACAGTTTTAATACCTCAAATTACATATTTTAATAAAACAAAACAAAATAATTATTTCCAGCAATAAATATTTATTATAAAATACAATTTTTTCTATTGAGGTTAAATGCAGCTAAAATGTATTTAATTTATAAATACTCAAACGATTATAAAGTATCGTATTACATTTACAAAACGGAAATAAAAAGAGAATTAAATATGTGTAAATATGTGTGTATGTATAAATAACCTCATATTAAACGGAAATCATTTTGACTAATTTCTAGTGGCACTTAATAGTTTTTTTTTACTTCATTTCCTGTATGCAAATGAAAAAAAAGAGAAGAGAGAAAAAATATGTTGAAATTGATGTCAAAAAATTAATACTTACTGATATAGTTTATATACATACATATGCATGTAATAATTCATACATATGTTTTTGTGAGTTTTTTTATTAATAAATTTAAAAAATATAACCAGTTGGAAATATTATATAAAAGAAAAGTGATATGGTACTTGCACCAAGAAAGGCAAATCCTTTAAAATACCCGGATCTGAGGCGAAGGGAGAAAAAACGGGCTCTTTTTAAAAGAGAATTGAAGAGCTTAAACAAGGTTTCCAAAAGCGTGGTAGATTTTAAACGGAGATGAACTAACTGTTCGAGCAAAGTGAGAAAAAGCACTACAAAAATTTTAATAGAACATTTTCCAAAAAAAGGTTAAAAATTTCAGCACTTTTGATTAAAAATTAAATATTTTTTATAAATTGTAATTACATTTCAGTTTAGTGGTTTTGTTTTAAATAACAACTTTTTATTAATACATATGTATTTAAGACTTATTCGATCTCACTCCTTATTTATGTATATAACAAAAAAATTCCTACAGGTTATGTCTGTAATTTTACACTTACATAGACAGACAATTATTGATTACAAAGTGCAATTATTATTTTTTTTGTATCTATTTTTCATTAAATGAGAACATTACACTTTTATAACCTGTAATTTGCAATCCAGCTTTATGCATCCTATCTATGATGCTCTTCTTTAGTTTGTGCTAATGACTCATACTAGGATGTACATATACATGTATAGATATTTATTTTCTCTCATACTAATACATGATGAATATTTTGCAATAATTTCTACGTTCCTCGCAATATACAAGAGAATGTATGAGAATCTGTGCCACTAGTTAATGGGCTTCTTAGTTTATCATTAGTGGATTTTGGAGTATTTAATAGACTTCCTTTTGAAATATATTTTTTTAATTTTGTTCTCTTAGTACCTACACTGAGAATATTTGAAGTAATTGAAAAAAAACAACCCTGCATATAATTAGGTTAACACACTATTCGCAAGAAGACTTTGGGAAGATACAGTGAGAGTTTTAGTTCCGAAATTTATTAAATCATTGTAACCTAAAAACATGGAAAAAATGTTTATGTTTAAAGAAAACCTACTGGAGACTGTTGTTGATCCAAGTGTTCGTCTATTTTTTGTCCATTGCCCCTTTGAGGGTTTTTCGTCTTCCATTTAAGATTACATTATCTAGATCTGGAAGTATAAAACATCTCCAGAAGCTTCTTGGCCTTGTTTATTTACGAGTGCTTTCTGACATTATAGCCGATCCATCTCCGTTTTCTACTTATTTAGCTGGAACCCTGTCTGTTTGTCTCATAGATTTTTCTCAATTTTACTTTTAAGTCCTTATTTTATTATGTCATTCAAAATCTTGTACATGATGATGGTTTACTTAGAATCAAATTATTATAGCTCATTTCCGGGGATATACCTCATATGGGAGCTACATTGAAATATGGATTAATATTAATCGCTCTATTAGTCTAATAGTTATAATATTCCAACCGCCCGAAGCCAGATAAACAATATTCCACACATCACATCCCATTTTTCGTACTGGAATGGCCCGAAATTAATTGGCCAAGGTCTATCATCCTAGCATCGGAATGGAGTAAATTTTTAATTTTTGAGCAGCAGATTCCAGCAGTTCTGTTCCGTATATTATTGGTCTGTGCCGGAATTAAAAAATGTGCTCAGTGTGCTAGAACCGTTTGCATCACAAGTCGACTGGTAATTAAAGAGAGTAGTAGGAACATTTTGTTGCCCCATACTGGCAACAACAACAAAATGATTCAGCGATTTTTACGCAATATCAACACCCTTCCCCTCGCTTCGTTCAAGCTGAAAAAGTATCCGCCAGTGGGAATACTTACTATATCCGATGCCGATAATGAAACTTGGAAAAGTTGCGAATCAGGGACAATCTTACGGGAAAATTTCTTTCCTGCTACCTGTCGTGAATTCACCTCCGTGACATTCACCTCCTCAAGCTGAACATGGGCTAGAGTTTCATTACCACTATTGTTTTCTATTTTCTTCTATCTAATCAGCATCTCTATCCGGGGTTGACGTGATAATATATGCGAACGGCTGTACTTTTACGGCAACCAGACATATATTTAATGACATATGAGGTCTGTTAAATGTTATTCCAGAAAAATCTACAATTCCTTCTTTGCAATAAATTTTAAACTTTCTCCACTGAAATCAACACCGTCACTTTTCCCCACCTTTACAAATGAAGGAAATACATATTCAATGGAGTATATATTCCGACTGTTAACAACTTTAAGATTTTGGGATCTACATTTGACATGCTATTTACCTGACGTTGTCGAGTCTTACGGGTTTGTAAAGGATTTTTTGCAAAATTTATTCAAAATTATTTTAATTTATAAAGAGTTCCTTATTTAAGCGATTTAGAACTGTATTCTACAGATTTGCTTATAATGGTGATCAAAGAAAAAATGTTTTATACTAGTTTGGTAACCTCATTCATAATTTTAAGTTCGTTTTAATTAACGCTCAGTACATGCACTATGATTCCAAGAAGAAAACTCAATTTTCCCCCTTTAACTCACTTTGCCCTCTTTCAACACTCATTGCATATTCCATATAGAAACATGAACTATTCGCATTCGTAATTCTGAGATATATATTTTCTGGCAGCCCATCAATTAATTATAACATTAATGTTATTATTATTTTTCTAAGTGCATTATAAGATACTTATTAACATTTTTGCATTTATTGACGTATAATAAAAATTCACATTGCATTCCGGAAAAAAATAAAAACTAAAAGCAGAATCCACAAGAAGAGTAAAGCAATAGATGAAAAAACGAAAAATATTATTTTTCACGGAAATAAGGATTAATACGATTTAAGTGCAAATGCTGAATTTGTGAAAACATTTGAATTGAACTTTCGAAAAATGTTTTTCCAAGAAAAAATGGCAACAATAGAATTGGAATTATTTCAAACCAGCGTGGTTTTACCGGTTTAATTAGGAAATAATAATCTATACCACCATTAGTTGGTAAGTTCCAAATAAAATTTGCGAGTTAAATGACATTTTAAAAGAAGAAACCTTCATTATTTGCTATTGTGCATAAATATCAAAATGTATACTAAAAACCTTAACTTCAATTAAGATTAATATAATTATCATTGTAATAGGATATTTGTATGCTGAATAGAATAGAATAGAATAGAATAGAATAGAATAGAATAGAATAGAATAGAATAGAATAGAATATTGGTAATCAGCTGTTTCAATAAGTATTATTTTGGGGCAAAAATAATTTTATAGTCATTAATATATCTTTAATATTGGAATCGACATAATATTGACAATGTAACGTGATTGGTTGGAATCGGTAAAATATATATTAAAGACTTATTCGGTAACGGAAGGTTGGACGAAAATCGATAAATTTTGTTAAAAAGTTATGTCATGAATTAAAGTAAATTTGCATCATTTCAGTACCAGTGACATCAATTCGAATAAGACATTTCTAAAGAGAAGGACTTCCAGTTGGGATGTTAATAATAATACTGCTGAGAACACGTTTTCCTTATTTGGTTTTCCTCACATATCTGATTCTTTAATACATATTAATATTGGTTTATACATCGTATAATTTGCACATCGATTTTTTCTTATATTAATCTTAATATAACCAATTATTACAAAACCAACGTATTTGTGAAAGTTTTGCCCTTAGAAGCGATATCTGAAAGGGTTTTGTATGGAACCAGTGAGACATAATGAACCGACCCTCGCACACTTTTTATAAAATTTTTGTAAGAATTATTATAAGAAATACTTGTGCCAAATTTCGTTTAAATCGCTCTTTTATTTAAAACTCTTATGACCGAATATTGCCATAGACTTCGTCCTTAGTATTAAAATTTTATCGCGACAGACAGACAGATGGACGGATGGACGAATATCCTTAAATCGACTCAGAAATTGATTCTGAGACGAACTGTATACTTAAAGGTAAGTGTAATGACAAATTTTCTGCATGGCAAAAACGTCAATAAAAACGCATAATACCCCAACCATCTTCGGTGGTGTAGGATATAAATATTATTGCTACGTAATGGATAAACGAATCTTATGTTCTGTCAGATTTTTAACTATTTTTGAACAATAATTGTATATCAAAAGAAAAGTTTAGGACCTTAATGCAGTCAAAATTTTCCAAAATATATTTGGTATATTATATTTATACAACGGACTCAACATACACTGAAATTAATATCAAGGAGTTTTTGTAAAAGATGCTGCTTTTATTCATTAGACTTCGTAATATGTCTACTTATTTTTGACCGGAGTTGGACTCAAACACTTGAGCGGAACAAGAAAAATAATAAGGCCAGTGGAGAGATATTGGGGCATTGCTAAAAGAGAATTGGTGAGTACAAAAAAATTGTGCAAAATTGTGGTAGATTTTAAACGGAGATGAACTCTGTTTGAGCAAGTTGCCAAAGAGCATTAATGGAAGGATTTCCGAACATTTTTGATTAGTGAACTGAGTAATAAATTTACTCAAACTTTTTCATTTGATTTGGGCATCACTTTTTGATATGCATTTATTAAAAAATGAATTAAGATCATGCAAAGTATTAAATGTTTACAATTCTAATGCAAGTAACTTGAAAACTACAAGAGATAAGAAAGCATGTTTTTTAAATTTTATTATTAGATATCTTACCAAAGGTATATATTTATTTCAAATCCAAGAACATTTGTGAAAATGCTGTTTGGAGATCGGTAGAGATCCTATTGTATCAATTTCTTTAGCTGCAGTTATGTCTCCTCTAATCGCTGATATGTTCTGTTAATCGGAGATATGTTCTAAAGTTTGGTTCTTAAATGCATATTAAAATTGGTTGATTAGTGAGACAATCCTATTATGATTTTAAGAATAGAATATTTTGACGGACAGACTGAGTTAAATCGACCCGGATTTTAATATTATACAAGAATATGAGGAATGAGTAAGTAACACTTACTCATTACTTGAAGTGGAGTTGCGTATATATACAGACATATGTTCCAAACTATTTCAAAAAAGTAACTCAAAGTGCTATGAAATCTCTGAGTTGTTTGAACTATAAAAATATTATTTTAAAAAAATCTGTCATTCAAATGGACAATAAAGTCTTACAGATTACTAAATTTAAAATTATTAAAATATTTTCGATTTCACTACTTCTGATCCTTGACTAGGAAAAAGGTCCTCAAATATTAATATTATTCATTTTGTAATGATCTAAAAAAAAAACTACTTTATATTCAAATCTACAATATAAAAACATTTAATATATTTCAATATTAAATATACGTTAACAAAACTGTTCAATATGAAAATCTAAAAAAAAAATTATCATAAAATTTTTTCGCAATGTTCAGTCATTGTCAGAAATCAACCCTATTCGAATCAATATAACAAGAGATAACCCATGGCTTTTCAAGTCTTAAACATGTTTAAAAAATAATCAGAACTATGTTTAAGATTACCCCTCTCCCACAACAAAAAAATAGGAACATATGGAAAGCTTAAGACAAAAAAAAAAAAAAAAAAACAATAAAATACAAATGGAAAAATCAATATAAAGAAAACCTCACAAAAAAGTTAAAATGAAAAGTAAAACCAAATGTTAGAGCTAATAACCATAACAAAAACAACAAAATACTCTAGTAAAGGATAATGGTTTAAAAATACAAATACACACACATACAAACACTACAAAACTGTACAAAAACAAAGGACAAAATGTTTCAAAAAATTCTAAAGAGAAAAACTAAAGAAAAAAAAAAACAACCTGACAAAAAATTACACACACATCCTTGACTGAACTCAATATTATCTTATCATACAATAACTTGACATTGTTTTTGGTTTCGTTTTCTATTTTTTGTTTTTTCTTTGTCTTCTTTACTTTTTCCTGGTCAAATAACCAAAAGAAATAAAAAAAAATAAGGATGTTATAGTCGGTGAAACTCGAATATGTAATATCCTACACCACAGATGTTGTAGTTAAATTTCTGATATATTCAAGAAAGTCTTTTATTAGAATAATATAGGACTTTCTTGAATATTTAAACCCCAATTCCGGCAGGAACATTTGTATGGAAGGTACAAGAAATATTGTACCAATCATAGTAGCTTACAATACACTTCGTCCTTAGACCAAAATTAAAATAGTACCAAATTTCACCGATATATTTAAAATTGCGACTTTTCAAAACGTTGACATAAACAGCCAGCCGGACGGACGGACAGACGGATGGACAATCGACTCAGAAAGTTATTCTGATTCGGACGGCATACTTAGAGGTAGAGGTAACAGCTCTTTTTTTGCATGTCACAAACATCAGCACAAACGCATAACAACCTAACCACTTACGGTGGTGTAGGGTATAAAAGGAAAAAAGAAATATCATTGTCATGTTAAACCTTAAGTAGGTGACACAGATATAAACATGTGTTTGTGGTAAAAGTTTTTACTTTTCCATATAACTTAATGCTTTTCTAAATGTCCTGGCTGCACATACAATAACAAAAAATTGTCATTTAGAAGAATTTGTTCCATACATTTACTTATACATTCATATTATTCCATTTCCTTTTCTTCTCTTTCCCGTTCACCACCCCCATCCCTCACCACTTTTTTGCGGTAAATAAACTTTGATGTCCTTTTATTTTTAAATTAACAACATTTTTGGGTTTTTATCCAAAAATAAAACAAAAAAATTCATTAAACTTAATGATAATAATTGATTATCACGCACATATACACGAACTGATTATCAAAAGTTTAAACAACAAAAATCCGTATTCTCTCAAGAAAAGACTGTCGATTTGAAAGTAAATATCTGTTGGGTGATGTCACCAATATGTTTAGAATGAAACATAAATACAGTTATGGGGGAAATAATAGTACACTTTTTAATAATTTATGTAAATAACTATAAGTGTACTAAAGGAAGCTCAAGTAAAAGCATTACTTTGAAGCGTTAATGGATACAAATTCACATACAGAATAGATAAAAAAAACAAGTTAGAGTGTACTAGTCAGTGAAGAAGAACTAATATTTGAACCTCGTTGACCTTTATTCCAATAATTTTGAAAATCATAAGACGATATAAGTGGCAGACTAGTTTTTTTTTTATGTATCAATCTCAATATAATCAGAATACTTTTCTAGACGGAAATACCATAAAATCTTAACCTGTAGAAATAATGTCAAAAATTTGATTTTTTCACTTAAATGAGCGTTTTGCATAAGTGATAATTAATAAAATGATTCCACCACGACAAGTGAGAGTATATTAACTTTGTCATTTCGTGTGTAAGAAGGAATCAGCTCAGATCGATTGAGTCGGTATATGTCAGTCTTTCCGTCTATCTGTTTGTTATTGGCACGCTCACATCTACAAAAATTGACAGAACTCTATGAAATTTGGCCTGAGTATTTGTGATAGTCTTAAGAAGTTTCGTATTTAAAACCGGTTTAGTTTATTAAAAGATATAGACCGATATCTGAGGCAACCTCTTAGTTCAACCAAATAACCTTCGTAAAATTGTCAATTATAAATCGACAAATTAGAATGAAATTTGCTATAATATTAAACTATATATAATTTATTACTATTTCAAAAATTTATTATCCGAGACAGCGCAGAATGGTTGTTGAAATACAATAAAATTAATTAATATTTTAAAACGAATTCAATAAAAATTAAACCACAGATTTTAATTACCCTCAAAAATGGTTCATTGTGTTTCTATAAATAAATTTCGTTATTCCATTCTTGGCGTTGAAAGATTAATTGATCTTATTACGTAGACACTACTGAAGAATTGTCATTTGTTAGCCACTACATGTTTAAAGACTTGCTCCGATTTTGATATAAAAAGAAACAAGTCTGTATTTGATACCATGCTCTGAGGTCAAGGAAAAGATAATCCAATTCTTGTTCTGTGGAATTATTGATTATGTTGAGTGCTACAATAAACTGATGTTCGAACCATAATGTGCACTATTCAAAAAACATGGCTTAAGTACCAAAGGCTAAGGAAGCCCATAGAGATTTGAAGAAGATGAATACCTTATGATCATTTGAAATATTGTAATATTTATTACTACAAAAAATACTTCCAATTTTTCACTGTTTGAGTTATTGTATTAAGATTTTTACCACCAGTAATAGTACAATATTCAGTATTCTTCTAAAGAATGCATGTAATAAGTTCCCACCGTAAATGATGTTTTTAGGCAGTGATTGTAAAAATACCTCTTATGCTCCAAATAACATATAAGCCACATACTCTAACCAAAATTCTCTGATGGTCTTATTTACTAAAGATGATAATGTTTCTGCCGACAGACAGATGAACAGACGGACAGATAGACATGAGTGTATATTTTGTGGTGTCTTAAATGATTTTCTCTGCCTGTTCATATGAAATGACAAAGTTAATATACTTTATTCACTACTAGTGATCGTGGAGGGTACTAAACTTAAAAATACGCGAAAAGGATTAAAAATATCTTGAATATCTATGAAAGTATAAATGATAACCATCACATGTAAACGTGTTTTAATTTTTTTTATTTTTATTTCCTGTTACATCATTAACAAATATTTAGTGATTTTAAAAATATCAATCAACGGTATCCAACTATGGATAAACTCCTACTCAAATTAAGACATAACGAATTACTGACTCGACTTAAATATATCTGAAACTGTAAAAGAAAACCATCACATGTAAGCTTATTTTAGAACATTTATTTCCTGTTATATCAGTATTTTGCGATTTAAAAAACTGTGAGACACCCGCAAATATTTTAATATAATGTGTTACTATTGAAGGGTACACACATTTTTTATTTGTCTTATAAAATTGTTTCCCTTATTTCAATTCCAATTCCCTTTTTATGTTACCCTGCTGCCATTCTTAATGTTCTCATTGTGGCTTTTATTGTTTGCAATTTTATCATGTTAATAATATAATTCGTGCAGGTTTGAGTGAGTGAGAGTGTTTGTGTGAGTGAGGGTACGGTTAACCATTATTTACAACTATTTGCTCATTTATTAAGTTGTGATTATCGATAACAATGTTTTCTCTTTGAAATTGTAGTGGTATTGGTGATGGTGATTATTGTGAAACTGTTGATAGGGGCAAATAACGTTTCTCTTACTATTTAAATAATTCATTGTTGTTGTTTGTATATTTAACAATATTCAGTATATAAACAATTATATTTATGTATTTGTTTACTTTTATATTAAACTCTGTATGGGAGTATTTGTCAAAGAAATATTATGTATCTGTGTGAATTCTGTTGTCTTTTTGGCAAAGTTAATTAATCTAGAAATGTGTAAATGTTTGCTGTGAACAAAAAACTATAGAGAAGTCCCATAATGTGACAAATATTTCGTTTTGTCACATAATTAATCATAATTTTATAAACTGTAGGAGTTTGTAATCATATTACAAGGTAAACTAATTTCACAATCATCATTCTTCTATCAAAAAGATTCTAAAACTGTGATTATGACAAAATAAATAAATTAATTGAGTTGATTTTGTGGAAGAGGGACTTATGGTTTCATTGAATTGTTAAATTGATTTTGTTAATTTAATTAAATATTTGTTCAAGTCTGTTGAATTTTGGTTATAGTTTTAGGATGTTTGGTGAAATATTAGACATTTAAATAATATTAATTACTATGTTTTACCCGGTGCGCTTTGCTGCATATATATTCCTTAAATTTCATTACGTGATTCTTTGTTCCTAAATTTTCCAATTTTTCTTAAATTTTTGTGTGACCAGATGTTCCTATCCATCCTATATTTCATTCACTAAAACAGATTCTTAAGAAAGTGAATGAGACCAGAACTCTATCTGTTAGAGTTATATAGATATTCGATAATCCTTATTTGCTTTGTATGGAGGATACCAACGCCTTATCGGATCTTTATAGAAATATTGGGTCATTGTCTGAAAATTTCAGAAAAAAAAACAACAGTCAAACATAGATTTATTTATGTATATATAGATATATAGATTTTGTTGGAATATTTGACTTTTTTGTTTAATTTTAGAATAATTTTATAAGTGAATGAAAATATTGCTTATTTTAGAGTCTAAGTTTTTAGTGAGAGTTAATTATACCCACCATCACCATAGGTGGTTGAGGTATAACGCGTTTGTCCTGATGTCGTAATGGGCAGAATATTGTCGGTACCACCATTTTTAAGTATAACACTAGACTCAAGGACGATACCTATTAAAATTGGTAATGAGAAACTTTAACGGAAGTAAAATGGTTTTTTAATAACGATTGGTAAAATTAGGATAAAAATAAACAAAGACCGAAGTACGAAACTTTGCGAGAATCTATCCATAATTTCTTCAAATTCCCGTAAAACAACCCAGAAAAAATCCTCTTAAAACGCACAAATCCCACATAAATGTTAGTACCATAATAACATACTGCAGTCTTGAATTGAAATTGGAAAATAAATTTATAGGAGGGTTGTTTATTAAATTTTGGTAGTTATTATTTATAACCAGTGATGTGGTGTAGGTAATTAAATAATAATCGGGCTTGACCGATCTCATATATTTTTTATTTTGCATCTTAAATCAGCATACTTGAGTATGAGTTACATCAAATAAAAATATTAAGTATACGCAAAGGGTAATATCCTTATTAAAATGATAAATAAGTTATTTTGATTTTTAAGGAAAAAATTATGAAATATATTACTGCTCTGTTTCGATATATATGTGCGAAAATAAACGCATGTTTCCTTATCTAATTATATCATTAATGAAAAGGTAAATATTCCGTCAAGATGATGACAAAATGTTCAAAATTCCATATTACAATAATATATTATTGTTCTTGCACCACTTAAGGGCTTGTTTACCATAGTGACAGATTGCCAAGTCTGACCAAAAATATTTGGACAAATGAATGAAATTTGATTTTTTGTATATATAGGAATGTATACACTCCTTGATTAAGTATATGGAGGCCGTTGTAAATATATGGAGGACTTTTTCGTCTACCTGAATAAGGGTTTCTATTGAAAAACAAGTTCCTTTGGTAAAGTTTAATAGTATTGGAAATAGTTTAATGGTGTACCTTTGAAGGACAAAGTTGGGTTTTTTAAAAAATTTTAATAATGTGAGTATGCACTTTTTGGTAGTCACTCACTTTAATCAGATCAACAATATACTGATTTGTTTGCCATTAAATATAACAACTGATTTTTTTTCAAATAAATCTTGGCTGTAGGACTTATCTGTTTTTTTATACAAAAATTTTGCACGTAATATCTTTTTGAGTCCTTTTTAACCAAATGCATATTTTTATTAATATATATTGTTTTAATGTAAACTTTTAGCTTAAACATTTTTTTAACATATTTACATAAATACCATTATGTTCTTCTAATCCTAATTTTAAATTAATTTATTGCTTAAATTTAATATAAACTTGTATTGCAACAAACATATGTTTAGTTTTTTCTATCCATCTATTAATTAAAAACTATTTTAATATTTAATCTGCTATAAATTATGAGTTAACAAAAATATAGATAATCCGCAAAAAAATAAATATTCAAACCAATGGAAAAGAGAGCTGGGGAGGGATAGAGAAAAAAAACATCACAATAAATGTGCATTATTGTATTTGGTACATGTTTGAGGTTGACCACAAATGCCACAATTTATTTAAAATAAATTTAATTATGTAAAATATTTTTAGTTATGTGTTAATTTTAAAAGTTTTGTGGCAACATATGGTTCGGCTCATAAACTACAATGTTTATATAAATTTTTATCTATATTTTTTGCTCAAACATAAAAAATAACGAATAGAAACGTAAAAAGAACTATTAATAAATATTAAACAAAGTAAATGAAATTTATGACTTTTTATTCCTTTTGAATAAAATCCATTACTTTAATTAAAATAAATATTTAAAATCAATCTTTTAAGAAATAATCTTTTTTCATTTCAACATTTCAAATATGACAGCATTTAATATTTTTTTTTCATAAATCTCAAAAAAGTTTTTACATACATGAGTAGTGAGATCAAAAATTCTTAACACATGTTTTTCATTGAAACTTTAAATCCAAGTACCCTCTTCACCGCAAGTGGTGATGAGAATATAATAACTTTGTTATTCCGCGTGCAACGCTAAGAAGGAATCATCACAGATCCTTAAGGTATTTATACTCTTGCATCAAATCAAAATCCGTGTGATCGTCTGTCGGTCTCTCTGCCTGCCTGTGTGTCTATCAGTTTTTGACATTCTTATATCCATAATGATTGACACTCTTATATCTTAAATTAGACTGAGTATTTGTTTTAGTCCTGGAAAGCTTCTTGTTTAAACCAAGTAAACTCTACTTAGCATTTTCAAATATATAAGTTGAAACATTTTTTTACAGTATTGGAGGGTATTGAAGTTTCGGCATAGCCGAATAAAGCATTCTTAATTGTTTTTTTATTTTTTGATCAATTATTATGTTAAATATCTAACAACCACATAAAATGTAAACCTGATTAAAATGAGTGAGAGATTTCTAAAATGATAAAATATTACCAACAACATCCAACTTGATCCTACATAAAGTTGGCCAAGGATTTTAAGGACTGCCATCAAAGTATTTCTAATATTATTAGAGAGTATCGGTGAACTTGTCCCTTCATAGAAAACCTGGTTCAGAAAGAAGCAGTAGTCCACATGACTTTTCTAAAGCCACAAATTA
The DNA here is from genome assembly GCA_004302925.2 of Cochliomyia hominivorax. Classification (NCBI taxonomy): domain Eukaryota; kingdom Metazoa; phylum Arthropoda; class Insecta; order Diptera; family Calliphoridae; genus Cochliomyia; species Cochliomyia hominivorax. The sequence goes on along the minus strand of PYHX02000495.1, from coordinate 62,516,929 downwards.
GAAATATTTTTTATAAGAGCTCCCAATACATCCGTTAGAAAAGCAGCCCAGTTAGCTCAGTGCTGGTATTATTTGATACGAAAAATGAAAGCTAATGAAGGTTTAAAAATATACAAGACAAAAAGCTTCTAACGGAAACTCTGCTCAAAATTAAGCATCCAAAATCAAAGCATAGGAATTGAAGTTAAGTTTTCTAAAAAATACGACGAACCACTTCCTGATCAAAAATTTTTATTGTCCTCAGAATTGTTAAAGAAAATTTTAGTACCTTCAGGAAGTCAAAATTTTCCAAAATGTTCTTGGTATGGAAATAAATATGGAGGTGCGATAAAAGAAGCCAATTATTTGTTACAACGGACTCTATAAATACCGAAATTTACATCAAAGGATGTTTTCAAAAAATGCTTCTTCTATTCATAAGACTTTAAAATGTGTTTTCGTATTTCTGACCTAAATAGGAATCCTGTCACTATTGTAAACAAGTCTTGAGTGGAACAAGAACAAAATTTGGCATTTTTACATATTTTTTACAGTGTTGCCGTTAGTCGCAAATTGTAACTTTTTTAACTGCTTGTGACTTTTTGTGTACTTTTTGAAATTTCACCTTTTTGACCCTTTTTTCATAATTCTGATTTCCAACACAAAACTTCACGAAATTTCATTATTTTGTTAAAAAAGGACATATATTATATAAATTATTTTATAAATTATGGATGAAAACAAATTAAAATTAAGAACGATAGAATCATACAAATTCATAATCGCTACTTCTAAAAAATCATAATGGAAATCGAAATAGTGATAAATTTAAGAAAAAAACTTATTGTTGGTTAATATTCACGATTGTTTCAACATTCAAATTGCAAATTCATAATTTAAAACTGTTAAAAATTTTAATTTTGGGTTAATTTATGGCGACTTTATGGATTTTATGGAAATATTATTATTTTATGGAAATATTTCCAACAAAGTTTTAATACTTCATCACAAGTGATTAAATTACAGAAATTATTTTTGTTTTGGTGAATGTAATAATTTCAATCAAATAGAACAAATTTAAGCTGTAAGTTTACTGTTTTCATTTATATTTACATTTAAGTATGTTAAGAATTTTCCTTTATCACTCCTTATATTACATTTTAAATATTTGTTTGTGTTGGTAGGGAAAAAATATGAACACAAAGTTTTATTTTCCCAACATGTCAAGGCTAGAAATCAATTGTAGTCATTTTTACTTTTGTTTTCTCTTTTCGATGGTCAAATGGAAATTGTTTTCACTTTTTGTTCAAAGTTAAAAAAAAAAAAAAAAAAATATTGAAAATAAACTTTGATGTTACACAGAAAATGGTTTTAAATCAAAATTTTTAATAAATCAATATATTAAAGAGAAATTTATTTATTCATGTTTACAACACATTAATCATGAATTAAATGAAGTCAGTGAAAGGAATTAAATTTTTCATTCTAATTAACAAAAAAGGCATTAATCACAATATATTTTATTGAAAAGGGGAAAATATAATCTTTATGCGATTAAATTATATTTTAATAACCCACATCACCGTTAGGGGTTGAAATTTGTAAAACCCCCACTCTTATGCACCGGTCAATTCAAAATGATCTTCTGAGGGGATTTGTGTTGTCCTCCCGTCCTTCAAACAAACAGTTTGTCCTGCTTGTTATCTATGTAAACTTTTTCCAAATCCTTTTTCAACATAATTCTGTATTTTTTCCTTGGATATTCTTGGGTGTATTCCAGTTGATTTAGAAAATGTCATGTTTGTAGTCGGTCCTGGGGTAGCGAAGCAGATCTTCGAATATTTTACATACATACGATTCTCTACAAATAATTACTTGTCACTACAAAGAGGCTCTGATATGGTAAAGTATACTTCACTTTGTCATTATCGACTTGATGTTGGTAAAATCTTTCGGGCACTCACTATCCTTCGTTAGGAGTGGACGCGCCAACGACATAATGTTGCAATGCATAAGAAGTCACTATAATTGCGACAAAAGATTGTATAGATCTAACATCTTAATAAAATGGGGTTTATATCCAATAATGCAGAGGATATTTAAAATCCAGATAATGTAAGCTTCCATGTGCTTATTTACTATTAGCTTTTCATAGGACCTTTTATAATTTTGAAAGACCGATCTTTGACCAGCTTGAACATGTAACAATCCAAATAAACCACATTTCATAACACAGTTTTTCAGTAAAATTTTTAACTCAAGAATTATTTGATATTTTTCAGGTAACCTTTTTAAAACATGACAGTATTATAAATCTGATTTAAATGAATGACCAGAAAAATGTCTGTACATTAGCTAAAGCTAAAGGTTTATAAAGATATAAGGCTGAAGAAGTTCCTAACAGGAACACTGCTTAAAATTTAGAGGCCAAAAACAGACCGCGATAATTCCTGCTACATAATGAATGACAAAACGTGTATTCTGGTAGATTTTTTGCAACTGCCTGATCAAAATGTTATTTTTTTTTTTGATGCTCGAGAGAATGCTGAAGAAAAGTTTGGGGACCAAGCAGTCAAAGTTCTCCAAAAAGTCCTTGATATGGAAGACAATACAATGCTTCGTTAATAAAACTTCATAAAGTGTCACTTATTTTTGCCCTGATTTGACAAATTACCCAAACTGCCCGGAGATAAGGCCAGTAGTGAAATATTGGGCTCTTGTTAAAAAATAATTGAAAAGCATAAAAAGGTATCAGAAAATGTGAAAGGTTTAAATTAACTTCTCATCAAGGGCCAGACTAATCCTCTGTAGAGAAACGTACACCTAAGTTAGTTGAAGACATATTCTGGTTTTTGGTTCTTTTATATAGAGTCCAATTCGGTCAGTTATTATATTTCGATCCATTTGTAAAGTAAGGAGTTCCTTCGTATATCGGTATCCTAATAAATATGTCTGAGCGAAGTCATGATGAAGATTAAGCCTCATGATGCTTTCATATACAAATAACTTCCTTGGCATCATGGATATTCGGCTTGTTCGTTGACCCTTTTAGATACAAAATTTTAAAATTTGATGTATATCTAATACAGAATCATATTCAAATATAATTTTATTAAATGTATCAACAATTATGCTAACTTAATATTGCCGAATACACAACTCTCACTTGTAGAAATTAAACCCAGAAAGCGTTAATCGATGCCTTTACACAATTTTCTATATATAACCAAGTAAAAAATTATTTTCGCACGAATCCTTGAAAATGAAGGCTGCCTATGATGAAGCGCTTTGGTCATATGACTCTCGCAAAAAAGGAAACAAAAACATTTATGTAATATACCATCGTTCATTTTGTAAACTAATAAAGCAAGAAATGTTTTATTGGTGAAATCAATCTGTTGCTGGTTTAATTTTATTGGAAAAAGTACAATCGATACTAAAAACAATTTAAACCACAATGTAGATGTATTAAACCGCAATATTTCACCAAAACATTTGTTAAAAAAACTAATATATACACATTGAACGCACACATACATATATAGAAATGCACATATATAGCAGCAGTCAAAAATTCATATTCACACTCTCAAATAGGAAAACGACTGAATGGAACCAAAAAACGCAGAAACAAATTTGTCAGAAAATATAAAAATTGATTTGAAAATATTTGCAAGTAAATTTTTATACCCTACACCACCATGTTTTTGCCTTTGAACAGATGTTTGTGACGAGCACAAAAATAGTCCTATCATCACTTTTAAGTATACAATTCGACTTTGAATTACGTTGTGAGACGATATGGACAGCCATACGGCTGGTTATTGCCCCCCGGAATGGGGTTTATAGTTAATAAAATTTCTAAATATAATGTGATTTTATCAAGATTTTTAAAACGAGGATCATATTTATAGGAGGATCGGTCCATTATTTCTTATGGGTCCCATAACACTTATAAATCGCTCATAAAGTTGGGAATTGAAAATTGAAAATCTTAACCGCTGTGCGAAATTGACGAGGGTCGGTCCATACATTTTCGAGTTCTCAAATAATTCTCCAGAAAAAAACCTTTTAAAACGCATAAATTTCATATAAATGTTTATATCATAATGGTCTATTTCCAACATAAACATAAAAAAGAAACTTATACGTGGGCCGTTCAAAATTTTTTCGTAGTAATACGATATGTTATTGTCGGGCTTGACCGACTATAACATTTTTACTTGTTATACCCTCCACCACCACAAGTGGTGAAGAGGATATATTAATTTTGTCCTTCCGTGTGTAACGCTAAGAAGGAATTATCTCAGACTCCATAATGTATATATATTCAAACATCAAAATCTTAGTCGATTTAGCTATGTTCGTCTCTTTTTCTGTCCGTCTGTTGCTGGCACGCTCACATCCACAAAGATTGACAGAGCTCAACAAACTATGGCTAAATTCCTGAAATATTTTTATTTAAAATCAGTAAAATCGTATCGTTTAGTATATAAGAAGATATAGAACCTCTAAATTCAAGCGAAATATATTCGCGTTTCAGTAGAAAAAAAGTTATAGTCAAAAATATTACTAATTTTATGGCACATTTAGTGTTGTGAAATTATATGTACGAATTACACGCATTTACGGTGGAGGGTGTTGAAGAGTCGATATAGCCGAATTTAGCATTCTTATTTGTTTTTTGTTTGTACTTCTTGGCAATTTCAAAGTCAATATTTTGTTGCGGGATTTTTGTTTTCAGAATATTCTGTTGTTGTTGTAGTGATTTGTTGTGACAGTTTGAAAATACGTTTTTTTTCGTAGGTTTTAGTTAGGAAATATATATTGAAAGATAAGACTATAACCCTGCCAACAATTTATAACTTTATTGATTTCAGGAAATTCTTTGTGTGTATGTGTGTGAGTATCTGAATTTAAAATTTGATACTGTAAAAAATCACATAAATTCATCATAGAAACTTTTGTTTGCAAGTGACTGTATTAAATGACAGCTGAGTTTGTTATTAAAAAGTTTTCTTCAATTTCTACAAAAAGAAAAAAAGCTAATTTTGATAAAAATTTATTTTTATTACTTTTTTTAAAGCGAATTTTAAAAATTTATTGATTCCACGTTTTTGAATTTAAAACTGTCATTACTAAATAATAAATTGTAAATCATAAAAGCATTTTTGTGTAAAATTTTATAAAAAAAAGTGCAGGTGTTTTAAAATAGAGATTTAATTAATTAAAATAAAATAAGTAAAATTGTATTATTTGTAAAATGCACATTCTTGTCTTCTACAATTTTTATTGACAATACATTTTATTACACCCTACACAATCATAGGAATATAAAACTTTAAACATATCGATCGCTTCAAAATTATTTCTTAAATCATGATAATTTTGACTTAAAAGTCATAAAATAAAAATATTTTTTACGAAAGTTTTCTAAATATAAGTCTTGAACTTATCTAAAAATTTGACTTGTAATGTGCCAACGATTGATTCATAACTTCTTATGGTTCCAATATAATACCACCTTCCATGTATGAACCTATACGATATAAGGCATTCATTTCGTTTCCGTAAATCTATTGAATAAAAAATCGTCTATTATCACTGTAGTTCACATTGAATCGTTTTTTTTTTCTAAATTTTACAATAATATATTTCTATTTCTACCAACTTGCTCAAGAGAAAAGTCAAGAACAAAAATATATCGAAGAAGTTCCATGATCTTACCAAAAGATAGAAAAAATATTAAGGAAACTTTAACAAAGCTTAATAACAGCACAGCACATTAAGCTGTGTTAGGACTTAACGCTCATTTTAAAAACAACAGGATTATAAACAAGTAAGAATGCTTTATTTGGCCAAATCTTAAGTCCCCCCACCACTAATATTATGTGAAAATTAGCATGAGTTAAAGTTAGGAAGTAAAAACCAAATATAGCCCGATAATTATCAAATCAGATTTCTATATTAAAGACAGTTTTATAATACCGTTGTATAAATTTTCAATAAAATTGGAACAAATTTAAACCCTTTTTTTTGGAAGGGGTCTTAAATGAGAAATGAGAAGGGGCCTTAAATGAGCAAAATATCCCATATTCCCATATTCGTCAAATAAGTAACATTTATTTAAAATAGATTGAGCAATTATTGTGCCGATTTCCAAGAAATCGTTTCATATTTAAAAGTCTTATAAGTTTGAAGTTTTTTATTTCTGGGAAAAAAATGAAGCAAAATTCGTTATGAAAATAAAGCATATTTAAGACAGATAGAAAAATAATCGTGACGATTTTAAATAAAAATTTGATTGATGCACATATAGTGACACAAAAGGTCATTATTAACCAGTTGTAGAAGCTCTAATCTGTTTTCAGGGTAGAGGTCTTATATAAGAGCTTTAGTACAATACAAACCAGATTGGCCAACTTGATGGGACCTTGTATGGGTATTATGGTAAAGTAAGAACCGAGATTGACCAAATTATTAATAAATATTAAAAATAGTTCGAAAAATAATTGTGTCAAAAATCAATAGAATTGGAGTTCATTGAAGAGTTCAAGCCCAACTTTCTAACACCTTGCATTATGGTATTAACATTAATTGACATTCTTGAGAATTATGCAGTGTGTCTGTATGGGAACTACCATAATGGAGATTTAGAATGAAACAGAATTTATTAAAATTTAATAAAAATATATGTGAGTTTTATTAGCCTAAAACTCCATTCCGGAAGGACATTTATATGGAATCAGTTGTATTATTTTTGAATGTCCTTCCGTTTATCTGGCTTAACGGCTGACTATCTGGCTGTCTATGCAAACGCAATTTTAGAAATATATTAATGTAACTGGTCATGTACCATTATTTCGACCCAACGACGATGCCATACAAATGTTTCTTCTGGAATGCAATAATTATAAAGTGATTTTAATGAATTTTGGTACAAACATGTCTAAAACGATATGTCATCTTATACAAGATGAGTTCACAATTTCTCATAAGCCCCATCCAACTGCACCTCCAAATATTTATATTTATATTATATTTATAACCAACAAGCGATGTAAGGTAATAAGAAGTTTGTCTTGACCGACTACAATTATTATTAGTTGATTTAATGACTGAACCCTTTATTTACACATATGTAGACAAATTATCAATTAGATTGGGAGACTGGGGTGGCTATTTCATTAAAGTGACTCCATTATTCTAAAATCACTTTTAAGCTATTTTGCTGGTGAGTTTCGGGGCGTTGTCTAATTGCATACACCAAATTAGTGGCATTTTTTCACATGCCTGCGGTAGCAGTACTTTGTTTAATATTTTCATACATTCTAACACAAACATAATAGTTTTAATACCGTAACTGGTTTCAACACCACAATATGAAAGGCACCTCCATACGTCCATTACCATGTTTGTTGTAAATTGTTTATTATATTCTTTGCTAAGGAGCTCATTGGCCTACAGAATACTGCTCCGCTTTTTCAATGTGCATCTTCATCTTCTTATTAATTGTAAATTACAGAAGTAACTTCACACTCATTTACACTAAAGTTTCTTATAATTGTATGAACTGTTTTTTTGTTTTTTTCCAAGTGTAATTAAAAAATTTAAAAATCAACGACCTATAAACAACAATTTGTGTTAAAAAGATTAAATTTAAGAAAAAACTGTATTATGTATACCAGTTTTTTTCTTTCAGAATTATCTTCATACAAAGTAAAAAATCAGTAAAATATATAAAAATAGATTTTCTCACATTTGTGACATTCATGTTGTTGTTTGTGGGAAGCATCAAAAAAACGAAGACCGAGAAAAGAGAATCATGTTCAAAATATTTGTACAAAAGTCCTGTAGCAACAACTACACAAACCAAAAATTAAGTATTTTTTGATGATGAAGTCACAGCTGTCAAATACGTTTTCAATATACAAAGAAAGAAAAAAAAACAAATTTACCAAATATGAAACATACTACGTTCGTGTGCATTTCGATTTTTATCCATGATTTTTTTCATAAAGTAAAATAAAATAAGGAAAATAAAAAAGAGAATTTTTGGGAGAAAAATGTCATTGAAATTTTTCAGAAAAAGGCAATGACTAGAAGGTACCCTATTCGCAATTAGAACTTTTTTAAAATATAGACTTGCAAGTAAACATGAAAACCAAGAAGGTTTTGTTATAAAGTGGTCCAAAACTGCGATTGGGAGGACTTGGATTGAGAATATAAAGATGTTAATTCTAGATATACGATTATTAGGTTCTTTGATGTTCAAGTCGAATCTGAATAATTCGATATAAAATAGAATCCAATGGTATGGCATGCTTCATAGGCAGCCGTACTATGGAATGGGATAACCCAAAAAAGAGTTCCTTTAAACGGTTAGAAAGGTACAATAGCATAGAAATTGTTTTTCTTTTGTATGCTATTTCTTTTCATTACCCCAACTTTTAAAAAATTCGAAGATTTCATCGCCTGGGAGGCGTACCATATATAAGCACTAGTGATTATTGATATAATAAAGATTAACCCACTATTCCAGACTTAAAGTCGGCAGCTTATTATCGTATTATAGGTCGAATTTGTCTATTTGTTGACAAAGTAAATTAAGTTGAAAGTAAATGACTGGTAGAATATGAGGTGTTTGCCTATCAAATGACACGTCTCTTTCTTAAACAAGTGCTGACCTTATTTTAACTAGCACATTGCATAGAGCAAACCCTATTCTCGCTTTAGTAACCTAAAATTTTATATTTAAAGTATATTTTAATTATCTTTCTTTATCAAGAGAAGCTTATGGTTATAATTAACCAACTGAGAAAGCATATGAACTATAGTTTGTGAGATTTATAAATGGTTGTTTAATCGCAGAAATGAGAAAAGGTCTGGTCAGTCAATAAAGTCTGAAGATAAAAAATTAGTGACATTTTTTCATTACTTTAAATTTAAGAAGAATTTGCATTAGCATTTGCAGTAAAACAGTAAGTGATTTTCATTTAAAAGCAATGGAATCTGATTCCATTTAACCCAGGAACAATATAGTATTAAAAGCCAATTCAACCTGCCAAACCTATACCAAAGGCAATCAGAATATTCTGTTTTTCTGCAAACTGTTTCCAATGTAATTAAACAGAGCGCTGTTAAAAAACTTCGAGTACTTAAAGAGAGCACGGAAATTAAATGATAAAGCATATGTTTTGGCATTGGTTTCTGATGCTTTAGAGAAAGTGTATAACTCAATAAGTTCCTGGTATGACAGCAATATGCATTTTCGGCAAAACAATTCAATCATTCGTTACAACTGGCTCCATAAATACCGAAATTTACAGCTAGAAATTGAACAAGAAAAATAATATTGTATTTTACCACGAGAGACAAATCCTAGAAACTTCCCGCAGCTAAGACCAGTAGAGAGATATAAGGCTTTGGTTAAAATACAATTGAAGAGCATAAAATGGGTGTCCAACGGTGTGAAAAATTTTAATTGGAGGTGAACTTCCTGTTATGGAAGAAAGCGTTAATGGGAGGGTTTTCGCAAAAAGTTCAACATATCAATTACAGTGATTATTAAAATATATATTTTTTAATTGTAATAAAATTTAGATCCAATAAAAAATTTAAATTAAAATTAGCTTAGAATATTAAAAATGTTAGAACTGGTAATAAATTTTCAATGAAATTGGTCTATATGAAACATCCGTCATTTTTTTACTGATCTTGGTTATTGGTACTACGGTAAAGCCACTAAAAGTTTTTAAGTTAAATTCTATTAAATCCAAATACTTTTGATTGTCAATTATAGAAAAGTTATTATTCTGAAGTTTGAAGTAAGTTCAGATATTGGTTTATAACTTGTTACTACTGAACTGATACTGCTGAGTCTGAATAGCTAACTGAAGAGGACTATATCAAATGGTCTGTACATTTTAGCAAAATTGGTACATTCTTGTGGTCCTGGCATCCAAACATAGCCAAGTGGACTAAGTTTTTGGTTTACTACAAGAATATATATATACTTTATGGGGTTTTGTTTCTAAATTCATATTACAAACGGAATGGCAAACCAAATATTCCTTCGTTACCCATTTGAGTACAGGAAGTAAATAGCAATTTCTGACTTAGTCACTTTTATTTAGTCCAGATTTTGTGCCATCTGACTAACATTCGTTTCGATAATAAAAAATTCTATTTTTGGAACGCCCTTCATTATTTGCCTCAAAAACGTTGCAGTTCTTCTGATGCATAATCTATGTGCTATCAGAAATGTATTAATAAATTTTCAAATTGATAAGGGTATGTCCAAATTTAAGACCCTGTAGTTTTATGCTTGAATTTTTAAGCCACAAGCTAAAAGCTTAAGCTTGATTATACCTGGACTATCTGCATCCGAATATTCATCAGTTTAACCTGTTCATCATTCATATATACTTATATATCGAAAATTAATTTTAATTAGTTAACTAATGAAAAATTTTAAATCCTTTAATTTATTAATATGCAAATCCTAAGTTAAATCTAAAATACCCACCAAAATATCATTAAAGGATATACAAATGGATATTCTTTTTTTTCATTTTTCTAGTTATCTGTCCGTATGTCTGTCTATCTTACTTTCTATACAACAAATATAAAGGGATCATAATACTTGAAATGCAATAATGTATGCATTTGTAAACATACCCACTGCTGCGACTTTTATGGAAAACCGGGGGAAAAACTAAACGAAAAAATATTATTTAAAATGTATTTTTCTCTTCCTGCAAATGTTAAAAGCAAGATTTTCCTACAGTTTCTTTTCGTATTCAACACTTAAATTTACTGCATCGAGAAAAAATATATATTTAAATATACAAAAAATCCCCTTTTTAAAGCCATTCGTTTATATAACGTTATTTTGGTTTACATTAACTTTAAGTTATTTTTCACAAATTTCGGTTTTCTTGCTTTTCTTTTTAAACAATTTTTTCTTCCTTTTTTAGAAAAATTTAGTGTTTTAATTTGTTTGAAACCAGATAATAAAAATTAATTACATTTTCCCCCTTAATGAGGTTAGTAAGTAATAGTCTGTTAATTGAATTTTAACATCAGAAATTGGAGGCACATACAAACAGACAGACAGATACAATTGTTGGATTTTGTGTTCTACTTATTTGTTTTCACGTCTTATATTCTTCACTCTTAGGAGGAGTGTTTAAAGGAGAGAATGTTTGTATGTATAAAGTATTTGTATTTCCCAAAGGTATAATTATAACTCGAATGGAGGTAAATAAACGTATGATGTATTAGTTGCTGGTATTTAGGTTTAGTTTGTAGAACAAATGAATGTTTTAAATAATTGTGGTTATTTAAATATATTAAACTTTTAGATGAATTTAAATTTTCTATTACTTAAAATGTGGAAACGAAGTATTAAAGTTGAAATTTAAAAGTTTTCAATGCGAGCAGGTACCTTTTAAATATATGAAGATATTACGTAATACATGGTAGTTACACGTTCCTTGTAAAATAATTAAATATAAAATAAACTTTGTGAGAAGTCGGTTTAGAGTTTCGATATTTCAGGATTTTAATAAACTGTATCACTTAAGTATTCTACTATAAGGTTTATTATACTGTTATATCTTCATATCGTTTTAGAGTATTATAAGATTATTATTCAATACCCTCTACCAGAATGAGGGTTAAATAAAAAGTCCTTTTTTGATTGATTTATAAGTTACAGAAATTGTTCATTTTATTGCTGCAAATGAATTCATTATCTTTAATGACTTACACCCACATGTTTAAAAGCGTATCATGGAACTCTGTCACTTGTGAAGTATGAAAAATTAAAGATCCGTGAACCTTCTTCTACAAAACGCTTTAGGTAGGAATTAATTAAAAAATAATAATATCACCAGACTTTTCATAGACATGAAAAACTCAAGTGATAGGAAGAAACATCTACTCAATGTGCAAGTGACGAAAATATACTAAATTCATATCAATGATGATGAAATTATCGCGATAATTAGTTCTCAAAGGGTTTCATGTAGGGCATATAGCCAAGAGATTTTTATCCAATTTCCGATATTTGGAAAAATGGCTAAGCAAGTGGAGAATACGTGCCAATGCATTACGTTAGTTTCATTTTAAGAGGGGAAACCTAAATGGTATTTTTATACCCCAAAGGGATTACATAGGATACATTTTTATTAATTTAAATAAAGGACTTACATGACGTCCTCACATTGAAGCCAAAAGACTTTAAATGAACTTGAAATTATTTAGCCTTCACTGGCTAATTAGTGGTCATTCCAAAATATGCTTTGACAATAAAGCCAAAGCATAATGTCATCCAACTGTAGGGAATGACTAATAACACGAGTGTCAACATTATATGGAGAGCAAAGCCAAAGATTTTTAGTCTATAATGGGAGCACCGTGGTACATAAGAAATAATAATACTTATAGATTCATAGAGATTCCATTAGTTAAATAAGAGTTTCGTAAATTTAAATAAAAATACCCTCTTAAAACCCTCTCAAAAGATATTCTATCACAATAAAAAGAAGACCGAACACTTTTCCATTCTCTCCTAGATAGAATATAATTTAGTTTCAGATTAAGAGCAGATTCAATAAATAGAGATAAATGTTATAAAAACTTATTTTTTGATAGCCGATTTAGCCATGTTCACCTGTCTGACTTACATCCCCCTGTCGTGTGTTATGAGTTCGGTCATTTCAAATCTGTATTAAAAAAATTTGGATAGATTATTTATTATTTGAGCATTTTAAAGTTCAATACCAGAAAAATCGGTTCAGTTACAAAAAATATAATTATTGTATATTTTGCATTATTGTATATTGTATACATTGCTCATATAGTATATGTTTCCACCTTAATTTGTCAAAATTTCATATGTATTGTAATGGCCAAATATAACATTCTTTATTGCCTTTACTATTATATACCTCTTATAACTTTTAAAAATATAACTTCATCCAATATAATGTAAAAAATTAACTTTAATTCCACATATCCTGATTGGACCCATTTTCAAATTGCAAATTTGTATAATACAAAGTTATGAAGGTGAAGACAATTTTCCACAATCAAAATGTTCATTACTATGTTCCAAGACCTTGTTAATTATTATGTCAAAGACACAACATTCTGATAGTAAAAAACAATCGATAATCACCCAAACCGACTTTGTTTTGGAATTTTCCATGGCTTCATTGGCTATGTATAGTTTTAATTAACTTTTACATGGTTAAAGTATTGTCGGTGACGCTAAAAAATTTGATTAAAACTAGTTGAAATTCATTTCAAACAGAATTAATTTTGTATCAAAATCAACTCGAAAAACATAAATGTTTCGAAAGTTATAAAATTATTTCCACTATTATCGCTTTTCATAACTAAAAGAGTTTCTCCTAAAAAAATCAAATTCATTTGTTTCAAATTGAAATTTTGAATGCAAATTAGAATTTAATGCATGATTTATATTAATGAATATGTGTAAGTTTCACAACAGATGTCGTATACTTGATAAGTAAATTTTGTTTCATAAAATATCACTCATACGTATTGTTGACTAAATAAACTTCATGTAACTCCATAAAATGCATAACAATAAATGCAAATATCCCAAGATTTCGATATAATCAAATTATAATACATTAATGCATATTGCATAATGTAATACTTCTTTTATCCATATCAGCTTTTCTGGTAAAAGAAAACCATAAAATAATCCTTTGGAAAATAAGGGAACAAGAAAAATATAATATAACAATAAATTGCATTATAACCAGGTAAAAGAATATATAAATAATATATAAAAATAGAAATACTTTTCATTGACAATACTTCAATAAAAAACTTTAAAGTATCTTCTTTTCTTTTACTTCATTTTTATTTCACATTTTTTTTTTTGACGTCATAGTTGGTATGAAAATGAAAAAGGAAATATTTTTATCTTTTGCTTGAAGTTAAATCTTATTTCTTTGGAAATAAAGAAAATGATATTTTAAGATAAATTTAGTAAATGATGAAAAGTATATATTTGAAGAATTTGTATCATCTATTTTAAAGAAAAAAATTGTTACTTTGATTTTGGGTTTTTCCTAGCTTGCACTCTTTTTTGCTCTTCAAAAAATCTAATCTTCTAAAGAGTTTAGTTTTAGCTTAAAGAAAGAGTTTTATAGTTTATCGACTTTTGAAAAGATTTTAATTTCTTAAAAAGTATGTTATATTCGGCATTGCCGAATAGAAAATTTTTTTAGATTGAAAAAGGATGTTTGTATGTTTCAATGTACTCACGTTTTTATTTTAATTTGTTGTTGTTTAATATTAAAAAATTTAAGATTTACAACTAATAAGAAAGAGTCCTATATTTTGGTTTTCACTAACACACTATAATATTGTTTTGTATTCGCTTCAAAAGTGTTGAATCTAAATTTAGGTTTATCGTTTAGGTTTTAAGGTTTTTGTTAATTCATTTAAGGAGAAGATATAGTTTCTAGGAAAAAGTTGCTTACGTTTCCATCAATACTGTACATATAAGTGATAGATGATTCATATCGAAATTCATTTAATATATTTCGAGTATATTGTTTAATTAATATTTTAATTTTTTTTAATTTGGATCAGAATGTCAAATGTCTTTTACTTGCTTAGTTAATATTATGAACCTATATTTAATATAATGACTAATATTAATCATACGCATATACCAAACTGACGTTCATGAAATAAGTAATAACTAATAATTGCCTGGATTTCAGTGGAATAGTTCCACAAAATTGTGAAACAATATACCAAGTTTTAGGAATTGTTAATTCTTAGTTTAGAGTAATTTTATGTACCAAATTTCATGATATTGAACTCACTTTTTAATATAATTAAGAGGCATGAGCATTTCGTCTATTACTTTTTTAACCCTAAACCACCGTGTGTGGCTAGGTTTTTGCAGATGCTTGTAATGTAGAGGCAATATAGAATAATAATTATTACGTTCGGCTTAGAATCACTTTCATATCCACCCATCTGATTGCCTATGTAATGCTTGTGATCAGTTCTGCAGATATCTTGATAAAATTTAGTATTTAGCATATTATTGTTTAGGACTAATGTATATGTATACGTTGGTATGTTTGTATTTGATTTAAATAAGATAAATATAAACAGAAATCGATTGCAAGTTTGTCTCCTCATTTTAGTTACAGAATTCGTAGTCCAATATTGATCCAAAATGTATTATTACATATATTTCTTGACTTAACATTTAATATTGAAGTTTTCTCAGTTAGAGGTAGAGATAGTTATGTTTGGAATTATCGTTCAGCAAGCTCTTATCAGTATTACTTTTTTATAGATAAGGGCGATCATCTTTAATTTCACTTACATACAATAATTAGATCCAGAAATGTTGTATTTTTATATGGAGCCTTTGTTTTTGCAAGTTGATCTTTAACTATTTTGATTACACTCTTCAATATTGTTGCTGATTTCCAGATGTATCAATTTGGTTTATAACTTTTTTCTTATAAATGTGACAACGACTAATTTTAAAGTGATAATGAGATATATTTGCATGTTTGGGATTAATTTTGCCTGATTTTTTAACTAAAAAGACTTTGCAGAATTATGCGCTTGTCGTAGTTATCGTAGTTAACTTCTTTGATTTTGGACAGATTTAGCCGGTTTCGTGTAAAAAATACACTGAATCTTCCTGCGACTTCCAAACACGTTGTCTACATTCACTGAAAAAAAACAGGCCAAAGAAAATCGTCCAAAAAATTCACACGAAAAAATATGAAATGGGCAGAGAAGTTGATAAAGGACAATTTGCCTAACGAAAATAAAAAATAACTTAGACGGTCCTGATTCATATTACTGGCACGATTTGAGAATAAACGATATTCCAAGAAAATTATGAAATTAGCATATTGTGGAAAGATGGTTTTTTCTCTTTAGTTGATGAAAATTACAAATTCCAACATGATAATGCGCGGTACATTTTTCTAAGTCATAGTTTAGCGAACCATGATTTAGAAAAATCTAATAAAAATTGTTATTTGCTATTAAATATTTTATGGTTAATTTTTTATTTTTTGGTTTAAAAAGATATGTTTCTTATTTCTTTAGCAAATTTTCGAAAATTTTCATTCAAAATCTGAAATGTATTTAAAGTCTCATGCTTACTGTAAGAGCTGTGGTCATATACTTAATAATACTGACTGATATTAATCATATGCATATATAAAGTAAGAAGTTGATTTTTTAGTATTTATTAAAAGCGACCTTACAAATGACCATAACCATTTTGAATCTTAAATCTATATATAAAAGTGTTGTAGATTAGAGACCTTTTACGGAATTGAGATATGAGAAATTACCAAACTTTCCATTCGAGTGTAGATATTATTATGGGAAAAATATTTACAAAACAAGTGAAATTTTTTGTAAAGGAATTATAATATTTTAAATCTCTATTGATCGTTATGGATACAAAATCTTAAATATACCACAATGATGTTATTCATCTAATTTCAAGAAAATATGTTCATTGTTGCTAATAATATATTTAAATAAAAATCACAAATGGAGCTTTTATTAAATTATCTAAAGTTGTAAAAATGTATGTCGCATTTGGTCCTTTTTATTATTATTTCAATGTAAATAAAATAATCCTTGTAAACAATGTAAATCTTAATTTTATTGCCTTAACAGATGTTTTATTAATTTGATTTTCCTTTACAGAATTTAAATTTGTTTATTTTATTGATTTTTTTTCTATTATGTGTAAATATTTTATCATTTATTTATTTATAAGATTAATTTGTTTATAATTAGTAAAGTCATTTGCTAAGAATATACAATTAACTAATAAAATTAGTTATAAATGATTTAATAAATACATATATTTATTTTTTTGACATTTCTCTAATCTCAATTAAATATGTAAATATTTGGAATTTAATTTTGTATTAATTCAAATAATCAATAGAAATAATTAGTAACTGTGTAATTTTAAAATATTATAGAAAATCAGTGGTACAATATTTAAGGTATATGGTGAGTATATTTATGGTGATTATTTTAGGGAGCGTCATTAAATATTATTCATTATATCTTCTTGATTATTCGATCTTATTATAAAGATTTGAATATATAAGACTGATACCAACTCACGCTGAAGTTGTCTTAATATTTCTGATTGGCAGGTATTCAAACGATATAGTTTGGATTGGTTGGGTTCAACAACCTCCATTGTTTGTTTACAAGCGAGGCGATAATTGCCACATATTGAAATTTAGTTGGTGGCAATTAGCCAATTTTAAGAAAAACCAAAGGGTACCAATTGGGTCCTCAAAATTTAGTTTTAAAATACCCACTTTGCGCGCCTATAAATATAGCTCCAGTTGGATACAAACTACAAAAGATACAATGTCGCATTCCTTTTAATGCAAATTAATGCAATTCCAATTAGGAAAAAAGTCAGTTTTTCCCACTGTCTAATATGATGAATATCGATGAAAAGGACCTGAATCTCTATAAAATTGAACCTGATACTTAAACATGGCATGAGATCAAAGAGAGTACTGTTGGGCAAACTGAACTTAGTTAATTTCAAAATCATCTTAGGTATATCTACCGATATTTGAAGGTCTATAAAAGTTTTAGAATCTAAGGAAATAACTTGGGCAACTTACCTGGATAAAAACGTTACGATTAAGGATTTCTTCATAAGTAGGATGATATATTATCAGGTTTTGAAAGCTTTATTTGGAAATAAAGTTTTAATAAAGATAAATATTTACCAAATGAAAACATACAAATTCCTAAGAATTTGAACTGGATATAAACTTTGGATTAAAAAAGTTAGAAACATTAAAAAAATTAAGAAAAAGCGGTACAAGTATGATGAGGTTTGTCCTTCCAAATTCCAAATTTTATTGGAAGAAATTGAGAAAGTACATACATTATGTGATATGGTAAATATACCAAGTACAATGGTGAGTAAATAACAAGTCGATGTGGATATGAGACTTTAGATAACCTGCATTGTGGAAAGAATAAGTTTTTTTTTTTTTTTTTTTGATAAAAATCTGTAACTTTTGATCGACTGGATAGATCAGAATAAAATGTAAGCTAATTTTAACAGAGGAATATGACATTATGATTCCAAATTTTTATTTCTCACTCAACTTTGAAAATTTCTCACTCTCGAAACTCTGTTAATGAAGTAAACGAAACTGCGATAAGCTATTTAATAACAAGGATATCAATCTTAGAATTTTTAGGAAATGTTATCCTTGTTATTTTGATTTAAAATTTACTAAAACTTTATTTATTGAAGTTCTGGAACAAGTCATTATCAAATAATTTTAAACAATTTTGGTTTTCAAAAACATATCGATTTCAAATTCAAGCTGATTTTGATTAGAAAAGGGTCATATTCGAGAAGGTTGGAAATAACCCTACAAAATTCTTGGTACAAAATTTAAAATATAGCGTTATGCCCAGTGACGTCTTTCTAAAAAATAATCATTTTCTATATGATTTTAAGAAAAATTTTATTTTAGATATAAAATAGTTAAAAACATTTTTGATTTAGAAATTTAAATTTGAATATTTTTGAACTAAGTGATGATATTAACCTCAATATTTCCTAATTAGACAACTAATATTTTAAAGTTAACAATTTAAATAGGATCGAGGCAATACGTTTTAACGTTAAAAATTGAAATGCAAATAATTAGAAACTACAAAAGAGAGGAAAATGAGGGAGTATAATAAAGATTGAATGTGAAGCAAAAATTTTGTAACATTTTCAAAAAAATTGAATGTCTGAGATACCTCATTATATATTATATAAAAAAACATTTATCCGACGTATTTGAAACCTGTTGGATTGAAAATTGTCCACAGCTTTCAGATCATTATTTTAGATCATTAGGTCTCCCAGCATTGATATACTTAGAAAAATAATAATTTGATAAGAAACCATATATATGTCACGATCAATGTATACTGTGGAATCTCTGTTCAGATATTAGAGCCATTCATTTAAATACATTGAAGATTGATTTAACTGATATCGGTTTTTATTCGTAATTCAAAAGTACTCCGAAGCATCAAAAATATTTTAAAGAAAGAAAAACTTCCAGAAATGTGAACTACATCTGGAACAAAGTGGTTCTTATTACTGAGAGTCTACTGTATTAATAAATTTGTACAGAAAATATTTATGGCATTTAATTTTATAACCAATAATATTGGCAACACTATAAACAATTTGCTATAAAAATATGTTGAAGAATTTCCATATATTTATTAAATTATTGCAATTTTAATTAAATTTAATTAAAAGACTTTATTTTATTAAATATTATTTATAAATTTTATATTGAAAAATAATATATATAATATATATTTTATAAATTATAATATAAATAATATATATTTTTCTTGGTCTAGAGATTTCAAAAGTGTTATTCATAAGTGCAAATCTCAGATTACTTTCACATTCTATATAAATATAAATATACTTATTTATTTTTAGTTAAGCTGCTTAATATTTAATACTAAAATGTTTTGAAAAATAAGTAAGAATATATGTTCGGCTATGCCGAATCTTCAATACCCTCCACCACAAATGACTATGAAATATATACATTATATTTCGTACATGTATATTATATGCATATACACACTTATATACACTCACAAACGCATACGTTAACTTAGCGTTAATGAGTCATTTTGGTAATTTTTGGAATAATAATGAGGTATATATTTCCTGATATTATGGAAAAATTTTATTATAAATTTCGATTTATATTTATAATTTTACGAAAGTTTTTGGCTTTAATTAAGAGGTTGTCTCAGATACCGATCTATATCTCTTAGCGTATGAAACCGATTTTGTTGGTTTGAAAAAGGAAACTTTTGTTGGAGTATAGAAAATAATCTGGCCAAATTTCATTTAGCACTGTCAATTATTGCGGATGTGTATGTCCCAAAACCGGTCAGATAAATAGACAGACAGACAGACAGACAGACAGACAACCAAAAGACCAACAGACATAGCTTAATCGACTCAGATTTTAATTTGATGTCTTAGATGATTCCATCTTAGCGTTACACATGGAATAACATAGTTAATATACCCTCTTCACCACTTCTGGCAATGGAGGGTATAATAAGTAAATTGCATGAAATTTAAACAGAGATTTATACAGCAAAATAAAAACTAGATTATTAAAATATAATTTTAATAAGTGATGATTATTATGATTCATTTTATTTATATTAGAAATTCTTTTAAAAAACATTTTCATATTATTGAGTCCACAAATGGCTGAGGAAAGGTTTTTGGGAAAAAATATATACAGTAGTCTTAGAGCGTAATAATAACATGTTGATTTAAGGTGCAGTAATATAAATTTATTTTCTATATTAAATAAAAAATATATTTGTACAGAATAGTACAAAAAATAAATACTTATTGTAAATAGAATTTAAAATTACATACTTAAATTTGTAACCTTTTTAAATATTTATAAATGTGCATGTGTGTGGTCCTATACTAATGTTTGGGTTAATTTTTTATGTCCTGATGCTGATGCAATGTTGCCAATTTAGCCATTTTCAGTCTCGTTTAGCTACCGCAAATTTAGTTTTGCCATTTATTTATACTTAGGCGTTTCTATAATGGCTAAATCGACACATCAAGTTATCCATAAAGCACTTAAAACGGGAAGTACCTTACCAAATTCATCAAATGATTTTTTTTAATTAAATTAAGAATAAATTGCTTTGAAGGATTAATAAAAATATCGAAATCAAAATGCTTATCAATCCAACATTTTGGACGAACTTAAGGATAATTTCTGAAAACCGTAGAATGACGAAAAATGCTATAAAGCATATATTCTGCAGAGAATGCATGAAGACTAAAATATTTAATTGTATTTGACAAATCCGTTCATAAGTGGCGAAGAGATCATATTAACATTGCCAATCCGTATGTAACGCTTAGAAGGAATCATTTGAGTCCACATAATGTATACATATTCTTGCATTAATCAAAACCTAAGTCTATTTAGTTAAGTCCGTCTGTCTGTTTTAGCACACCCACATCCACAATATTTGACAGAGTTCTATGAAATTTGACTTGAGTATTTGATATTGTCCTAAGAAGTTTCTCTTAGAACATTAAATCATATAGACCGATTATGAGACACCCTTTTAATTCAGAAGAAGATTATTCGTAGAATTTGCAACTATAAATTGACAAATTGGAATGAAATTTTGCAGTAAGATTAAGATATATAAACTCATTATACTTTCAAAGTGATCAAAATCGGTACAGTTTAAAAATATGAATTTGATATTTGTGAATAAATAATAGTAATTTTTGATAAAATAGTTCAATTAATAATCTCTTTTTATTATTAAAGTGTTAATATGAAAAAATCACCGGCATATTATAAATAGTACATCAAGACCATGATCAAGGACATTCTTAATACACATTAGGGGACTTTGCATTTTGCACCCCAAACCTTTATTTGGGACACTTTGAAATGTAGTTATATAATTGGAGAATAAATGTAAACAAACTGAAAAAGAAGCACGTTACCTTCGCTCTCAGAATAGGAAACT
Organism: Cochliomyia hominivorax; assembly: GCA_004302925.2. Lineage (NCBI taxonomy): Eukaryota > Metazoa > Arthropoda > Insecta > Diptera > Calliphoridae > Cochliomyia > Cochliomyia hominivorax. The sequence goes on along the minus strand of PYHX02000495.1, from coordinate 62,495,287 downwards.
GTTGTCGACGTACCTCGGTATTCATTTAGTTAGACAACTAAATGGCTTCGCCTTAAAGAAATTCAGAGTCTTTGTAAGAAATTTAAGGCCTTTGGACTACTTTGATTAATTAGCTTAGTTAGTAAAAGAAGACTTCGGAAAATTATATGTTAGATATGCAGCAAGGCTGAGGATACATCCCTAATCCTTACATTATAAGACGTTTTACAGATGTGCTGATAGGTTCAAGTCTAAGACTTATTTATTCTGTTGAGCTCCTTGAGTTCTTGAAAATGGGAAGATAATGTATAAAATAATTATCTGATAATATTCTCTTATTGCCTCGACTTCAATGAAATCTTGTATGTATAATATTTAGTATCTTGGTTAAATCAGTGATTGCAATGCATATAAATAAGTTACCCAAAAAAGAAGTGTCTGGCACTTTGTAGTGTATTATACGAAACCAAAGTATCTCTTTGGCTATGTCGATAATATAGGAATTCACGCGTGGAAGGGGTACGTTCAGAGCCGGGAACCTTTTCTGAGAGAAATATTACTTAAATTGCCATATCATCAATTGAATTGTGGCCGGTGCAAGTTATTTTTAGTAACAGTTATTTTAAGGTGGTTGTGCATATTTTATTTCCTGACTTTTTCATATTTTACATGTTTTTCCTGTTTCGCAAATTTCATAAGGAAATAAATAAATGTTTTCCCATATTTAGCAAAACCGGGTATAGACAGTTATTAAGTTTACAAAAAGCATTTCAAATCAAAGGTTGTGTGTTTGCTTTAAGTTTTATTATACACCCTACAACTACAAGAGGTGAATGGGAGTATGTTGATTTTCTCATTCCGTATGTTATAACTAGAAGAGAGCAAAAGGTATGTAGTCATAGTAGTGACAAAATACTGTTACATATTTTAGGCTGTAGAATTCCGGTAGAATGTATCCCAAAATTTTTAAATTTTGAACTGTAAATAGAGTTAAAAACATTATATCTCTAGAAAGCTTTAGCTAAAGTTTTAACTTCTAATATATTACAATAACTTTACAGAACAATATACCTTTGTAACCTATACCCATGACAGTAGTCGGGAACAAACTTATTTTCACTCTGATCTTTATTATTACAAATATGTAACCAATTTTCAAATATTTGAAAGTTTTAAAATTCAGAAAAGATATTCTAACTTCTTTCAATAAGAAGTGAACGGGTTTAAAAAAAAATAAAATAAATATAACTATAAATATATCATCGTAACATAAATTATGAAAATCGGTTTCATTAGTGAAAAAATGAAAACGCTAAAATATGCAAACTTTTTGATAGCTCCCAAGGTAATTTAGCGTATCGCATAGTTTACAATTTTAAAATTTTGAAAGTGGGATTATGTTAGGTTTTTTTTTTAATTTTTAATTAGTTCTCATATGAATCTGTTTTTCGGAGTAGGGTTTTGAGCTCATGAAACTTGTATATATCGACCAATAGTATTGACTATAATTTATTGCTATTTACCGATTTTTCTGGTTCAGATCATAAATAATTATTTTTGCAAAAAGATTAAGTTATTAACCCGATTTTCATTACCTTTAGTAGTGAAGGGAATCATAAAACCCTTATTGCCGCACTTAGCATTTTAGCTTGTTTTATTCCCATTTCCATTTTTATTGTTGTTGTTTGTAATTCTACTTAACACACACGATATTTATCTTTTTATAAAAAAAATATTTTTTTCCTCTTTGCACTTTTACTATGCGTGAGACATTAAACATATTGTGAATTATGAATAAAAAGAACACTTTCTATAGAAACAGGAACAAATAAAAGACGTTATTTGTCACTTTTACATACAATAAGAAGTTAAAATTATAATAATACAAATAATTCAAATATTATTGTGCAACCCCTTAGTTTTTCATTATTTATGGGTGAAATGGGTATATTACATTTTATATTAGTTAGTATTTATATTAGTACTTAATATGTGTTTTAATGTCTCACGTGTGATTAAAAAAGAGTACATTTTATATTCGAAATGTAAATAAACAACTTAAAGAAAAAAGGGGGATTTTATATGAAGGATATTAATTTACCCTTCACTAAAACAAGTGGTGAAAGGAATATATTAACTTTTTATTCCGTAAGTAACACTAGGAAGGAATCAGCTCTATACACTATGGGCATCAAATTAAATTGTACGTTGATTTAGCTGTGGCCGTCTGTCTTTTCGCACGCTCACATCCTCAGTAATTGACGGAGCTCATTGAAAACTAGTCTAAGCATTGCTATAGTCTTGAGAAGTCTATTGTTTAAAATCAGCAAAATTCGGTGTAGTATATTAAAAGATATAGGCCGATATATGAGATAACCTCTATATTCTTACTTTTGTAAATTTGTCCATTACAAATCGACAAATTAGAATAACATTTTTCCATAATATAAAGTTATATGTACTTAACTACTATTCCAAACATTATTAAAATCGGTTCAGTAAAAATAGTTATAGTAAAAAATATAATTAACTTTTCCGTGTTATATTTAGAAATAATGTATATGTTGTATACGTTTGTGACTGTATGCGTGAGTATGTATGTTGGTAATATAACGTATTTACTTTACACACATTAGTGGAGGGCATTGAAGATTCGGCATCGCCGAATATTGCATTCATACTTGTTTTTAATATAAAATATCCTTTTTTGTTGTATTAAGGTTTTGTATTCTTTTTGAAATAAAAGGTGGAATTAAATGAAAGGGATGTCATCATACACTTCATAGGAAGTGTTAATAAATATTCACAGTTGGAAGCCACTATAGTCTAAGTATATAATTTATTATGACTTCAATTTCAATGTAAATTTATAAATGTTTAATAACGAATAATTTTAAAATTGTCTGGTTGTGATACTAAGAATTTTGTGGGTTTAACATTTTTATACCCTCCACCACTCCACAATTGGTTAATATACCCTAGTCTAGGACCCCGAAATGTATATATATCAAATTAAAATCTGAGTCGATTTAGCTATGTCCGTTTGTCTGTTGTCTACTTTTTTGTCTGTCTGTCCGTCTGACTGTAGTTGATACGCTCACATCCGCCATAATTGACATAGCTATATGAAATTTGTTCCGGTTTTTTGCTATGGTCCTGAGAAGTTTTCTATTTAAAAACAACAAAATTGATTTAATATGTTAAGAGCTATAATGCGATATTTGAGACAATCTGTAAATTATCAATTATAAATCGACAAGAATGAAATTTGTCCATAATATTAAGTAATATACACTGTTAAAAATATCAAAATCGGTTCATTATAAAAAAATTATAGCCAAAAATATAATTTATTTTACAACTCATTTAGATTTCTTTGTTACATAAACAATTTTTTCATATAATGCATGCATTTGTGAGTGTATTTAATGTATTTGTTTCTTAGCCATTTGTGGTGGAGGGTATTAAAGATTCAGCATAGCGTTCTTATTTTTTATTTAAACAAAATTTACAAAAATTTTACAGAAATTAGCTGAAATCAATATATTTCTAATTTTAAAAAATTGAGGTAGAATTTGCGGTTCGTTTATGCGATACCTGGTTTCATTTAATCATAATGATTTTGCATAAATTAATATGTTATTACAGGAGAATTGACTTTTAATTTATATAACTCCTTTATAGAAAATATTTCATAATTTCCCAAAATATATAATATTAATTTTGTACATTAAAGTAATTAAGTAACTTGAATTTTAATTATTTTAGGCAAAACAAGATAAAGTAAATAACATTTTTTCGGATATAACTTAAATTTATTTGACAATAATCCCAAATGTGATATTTTGCAAGGTAAATGTCAATACCTCATTAGTCAATTGACGTAAGAATATGATCCTGGTCTTATATAATACTTTCTAAATATATATATATACATAAAACTATATCATTGCCTTGTAGTTCTCAAGAGCTTCTGTAAATGGCCCGTGGTAAATGTTATTAAAACAGGAGCAGGCCTGAAAGATATGAACTGACACTCGTATAATCTAATTTTATATGAGAGTTTTATGCTATTTGAGTTCATTTTCGGAATAAGTGGTTATATGAACGCTGTAGGAAATTATAAAATTCCGGTAGGGTTTTTTATAATTTCATAGATTTTAGATATAGGAAATATTATCACAGTAATATATTTTTTTAAAACTAATGTAGTCTTAAGGGTTAATTGTTGACAAATTTTCTTGAAATTTATATTTTAGATTTGAACTGCTGCAAGACCTCAGAAAGTGATTCGGAGGTAAACGATATGCTTAAAAGTGGGTGTAACACCATTTTTCCTGTATATTATAACATCAGTTTAAACGCATAACACCCAACCACCTAATAATTCTTAACAGGTAAAAAAGTAATAATACCAAAACTTTAAATTTTGACACCTGACATTATTTATGCCCATGGGAGATGGCTTTTGAAATTGGAGATAAAAGGCTCAATTTTGTATCTAGATACCTTTTAATCATTTCCCCAGAACAGATTTTGGTACGGAGTTTGAGAAATTTTACGAGGTTCTGTTCAGTATTTCTTCTAGTTCCACGCAAACATATTTCCGGAAATCTCTTTGAAGTGCATGAATTTCACATTAACATTGGTGTTACAATATTATTTGGTAGAAACCGATGTTGGACATTTACAAGGGTTGGTTCATTTTCAAATCGCATTGATCTCACATACATATTGCACTCACAGGCATAAAATATAAAACGATGTAACTTCCATAAATAAGTAACAATGTGTTGATTTTAAAAACTCAACATCCCGATATGGGCAAATATAATTGAAAATTATTAAAGAAATCGTGTTGTAATTCTTATCCAAGTTTTATAAACAAATCAGATATACATTAGGACCAAACTTTAATCACTTCACAGTTTTTGTATTTAAATAAATTGAGAAAATAAATAATTTCTGCAAATCATACTTGAAGTCGGAAGCCAGAATCCCAAATATGTCAAAGCGATTTATTTGCCACATGTAACAGTCAGACTCGTGATCAAGTCATACAGAACAGTTATATCATTACCTAACTGATTTTAATTTGTTTATCTATACGGGAACGTGTTTGGGAACGTGTTTTATATAAGTGTATAATTTTTTACTACACGTGTACTAAAATATTTTGTTTCTATTTTTAAATATAACTTAAATATAATAATAATGGTTCTTTTTTTAATTTTATTATAATTTTTTTATAAACTTCGTAAAATGAACAGTTATGTTATAGCGAACACCTTTAAATTCCTTCTCTATTTTATAAGCTTAATTTTATTTCTCCATTAATTATACTTTTAACATTCAAAAATTTCCATTTCATAAACTAGAGAGTATAAGAAATTCTTTATTTCAGTTTTATTACCAACAAAACGTGTTTACAAAAACTTAACCACCACTCAAAATCCTCTTACATACATTGAATTTGGTTTTATTGGCACCATTTCTCTTTCCTGTCACAGCCATGAATTTCCGTCAACACATTTCAATAAAACGTCTTTAACCGGAAGTATTATCATAGAGTATAAATACTATAAGAGGGTATGTGTCTCTTTGTGTGTAGACCGCAAACATGTTCGTGCATGTTTTTTTTTTTTTTTTCTATGCCAAAAATATATCGAAATTATTCCTATTCACATTTGTTGTCTACATAAAAAACCATTTATTTCGTAAACATTTATGTGTTGGTATTCATGTTTGAATAGAGAGCATGTGAATGTTTACTTGAAAATGATTTCTACATTCGGTACCCTATACTACGACAATGTTGTCATATCGTGAGTAATACCAGAAGCTCTTGAAATAATTTTAGCTTAAGTTAGGTCATCAGGCTGCCATGAAAAATTTAAGGTAATGGCTCAATTGGGTCGTGAAGGTCACTTTGTGTTACCTGAAAAAAGAAGAATTGAAAAAAGTTAATTTAAAATAAGAATTTACGAGTTCAAATTAGAAATCCGAAAAATTGTGGATGTAATATCATGTTTTAGGAGAAGGGTAAATTGATAGGGTTGTTATCTAGTTCGTCCAATTATTCGCATCACATAAACTCTGAAGAAGTCTTGTGTGTATTCGCGACGCCAAACCAGCCGCAATTCCGAATTAAGTCGCAAATATTATTCGCCTTAACAGTTGCCAAATCCATCAGAGATTATAACGAACAATTTTCACAGAAGCGGATTCCCAAGAAACTGAACACAGGCCAATGCCTAAAAAGATGAAGAATAGTTTCCTCTTCATTCGTGCAGATTTGCAAAATTCATTAGCAGGGAGCTCCATTATCGATGCATGTACCCCGTATTGATAATATTTTAGCAGCAACTGTGTGTCTTAAGAGAGTTCGCAAGATATTGAGTATGACTGATGTCCTTATCTCATTTATTCGGGGCTATTTCTTGCTTGTTTGCTTAACCATTAGTATTGCGTTTTAGCATATAGCTCTTCCTCTACGCGTTTTCTACAAGTGGTGAGTGGTTAACCGCAAAAGCTATCAATGTCTCCTTCCGACAAATTAGCACCATTCTCGCTAGGGCATCAATGTTGTATATATAACCGTAAGGGAAAATATTGCTGCCTTGCTGTCGGTAAAAATCAATATATCCCTATCGTATGTCCTGTAACACCTTATCCAGTTGATCACCGTACGAACTGCAGCAATCTCAGCCTGCAAAATATTATACTCACCTGGAAGCTTGAAAGACATACGGATGTTAAATTCCTCAATGAGGAAACCACCTCCAACTTTGCCCCCTTGTTTCGAACCATCAGTGTAGCTTTCCAATGCAACTACTTTTGCGACTTGTTACGATCTTTCTATGGACAAACGGGGAAGGGTTGCAGTAGTCACTGGATTCTAGGATATTATCAATAGTTCCCAAGATACTTGCATGACCATACGCCCTGTGTCTCCAGTTACCTGTGACCGTAAGAAAAGCGAGTTTCCTTGTCATAAAATCAATTGATATAAAGCTAAGGATCACGAAAAAGTTCTGATTGCTGTTTAGCTAAATGCACCGAAAATTACAGCCTCAAATGAATTTCATCATGATAGAATAGAATTGGTCTTACCATAGACTCAAAAATCCAATTCACATTCCTGAGACTTAGTCCCAATTGAAATAATTTTAGCCTTTGCAAATATTAGGTCTTTAGCGCGAAAGCACTAAAATTAAGACAGAAAAAATAACTATATTTTCAAAAATATATGAATTAAGTGTAGTGTCTTCATGATTCAGTTATTCTGATTTTCTTTTTATATTTTTTTGAACATTACTTGACATTTTAATGATGACTTTTGGGGTAAAAGAATGAATAAAATTGTAAAAATACTGAACCAAGAAAAAGTGTTATTGACATGCAACCTGTTGTGGTAAATGACATTAATATGCAGAGACACTTTTTGGTTATTTCAAGGAGCTTTTAAGCTAAAATTTGTTTCTAGTAATATATTTATAAGTTTTATACAGTAAATTTTTATATAAGACAATTAAGGAAAAAATACCGAATATTTTCTTCTAAAGTCTCCCTCCTTTATATGAGCTATTTACATATTAAATTATTTTTCTAATCCCCCTTGAATTCTTTGCATATTTATAATAATGGATCCACTTAAAATAATATATTTTGTAAAATGTATGTCCAATAATATTGTTTTGTTTTAATATTTTGCAGTAATTAAAAAAAAATTGAAAATTGCATTTCTTAATCCAAAAGAGCTGTTATTAGCATTTACAGATGAGTATAAAATAACAAAACTTTTGTGATAATTGATATTGAAGAAAGTCAAATTATTAAGTATACGCCACATAACTATATGTTTCGGTATATCTGGAAGAAATCATAGGATAATATATTTAAAGGTAAAATAAAGCTGATTTTATATGAAAGAAATTGAGTTAAAACAACCTTAATATCCTCAATTACTCTCAATAAGATAGAACGGTACACAATCTATATAACATTATCACCAATTTCAAAAGAGATTGTACTTGAAAAAAAAATGATAGCAAGAGAAAATTTTCATCAAGACATCTTTAAAATTACCGGCCGTCCAGGCGAAGGAGCGGACATCGTTAAATCGACTCAGAAATTGATTCTAAGTCGGACTGTATTCTTTAAAGAAGTGATAGCACTTCCTTTTTCTGCCCGTTACAAATATTCTCCAAGTGCATAATAACTTAAATGAATGTAGGTTTGTAGAAGTTTTCGCAAAATAAACAACAATTCGGTAGGATTAGTGGGAGAGATACTACCATACAAAGAATAACTTGGTAGCCAGAAATCCAAAGAACTATTTGAGGATGAATTTCCACTAACGTTCTTATTGGAAGGCTTTCTGTTACTTTTTCTCGAACAGGAAGTTCATCTCCTTTTAAAATTACTACAAATTGTGCTCTTCAATTCCCTTTTAACAAGAGCCCAATCTTTTCATTGGCCTTAGCTGCGGCCAGTTTAAAAGATTTGCCTTTCTTGGTACAAATGCCACATTATTATTCTTGCACCACGCGAGGGCTTGTTTACCATTATGGTAGGATGCCAAATTAGGCGAATAATTACAGACGCAATATTAAGTCTTATTAAAGGAAGTATTTTTTGTAAAAATTCCTTGATGTAATTTGTTTTATTTTAGAGCCTGTTATAACAAGTTATTGTTTACTTTGCCGCTACTGTATATTGCTTCTCATACCTGGAAATGTTTAGGAAAATTTGACTGTTTTTGGGTCCAAAACATCAGACCATTTTTTCTACCTAAACCAGATTTTTTTATCAGCAGACAAGTTCTCCAGCTACTGTTTAATAACATTGGAAACAGTTTTGTAGGACAAAGTTTTATAATTTTAGTACGCACTCTGGTCAATCAGATTAACAATATTTTCATTTGTTTGACATTAGACATAATAACTGAACTTGATGAAAACAAAATAGAATTCAATAATATATTTAGATTTCTCTCCTTATATACGAATTATTATTGATATTGAGCAAAGTTAAAATATTAATTATACGCCAATAATCAATGTTTACTGGTATATCTAGTAGATTATTGTGAATTGTAAAATTTGACAATATTTTTTGAAGAAGTTTCTATAATTTGTGATATTTGAAATAAATTTTTGTATGCAGAATCTTCCCTCTTGTAATCGATAATATTCTGAATTTCATGAGATTTGCAATAATAATTCCAGAGAAATGTGATGTATTTTAAAGAGGGATTGATTAAGGGTGACGAGTGTTCTCCAGGCCCTATCTCTCTGTAATACTTTATTAATGCATAATTAAATTTGTTGTTATAATTTCTGATATGAGAGTTTACACTACTCTCCCGTACCTATCCAAATATTGTGTAACGCTTGTCAGAACTTCGTCTTAATCGTAATTAATAATATTCTGATATTTCGATGAGATCTCTGTAATAATAATTCATAAAAATGATTTCAAATTTCTTGAAAATTATAAAAATAAAAAATAATATTAATATAATAATATGTTGTTCGAAGCATAGGCAACTTATATTTTAAGGATATAAATTGTGTAAGATTCGCTAGAATAGAAGAACGCATCGCTTACGACTCTTAATTAAAGCATTTTTATTTTCTTCACATAACTTCTGAAACATCGCTCCAAAGCTTTTCTCCTCCATGGTATTAAATTCTGTGGTTGCGAAATTAGGATTTTAACTAATTTTTGATTTATTTTAATAATTGCTTCGGCTCATGGTCGTATTGAAAACTAAACACTACCACTCTATTGTCTCTTGATTGTCCTTGGATTTTGTTGTTTAACCTTTGATCTTATTACTTGATATAGTTTAGATTGCCTATATTTTATTACATCACTGTATATTTGCTGTTAATTATTTATGTAAATTCTCACATAGTTGTGCATCGACCTTGTTATGACCCTCTTCACATTCTTACCGCAATTAATTCTTATACTTTTTATACAATTGTAAAAGTATGATTGTATACAGTCGTCGCCTTAGTAATAAGTTCAGCTATGAAAAATTTCCTCAATAATGTAGGTATATCTTTTTAGCCAAAAAAAAAAGACATGAAGTTGATTATATGAATAAGAGAAGTTGATTGACAGAAGTGGGTTTTCATGCTAAATGTTGTAAAGATTTATTTTCACCTAAAGTACATTGATGAATGCTTCGGACAATTGTCATGTCAAATATCCATAGATGTGGTAATTCTCACTCAACATTTTTGTTCGGATTTCTAAAAAAGATCAAAAATATTTTCTGAAAACAGGTTAAAACCAGAACAGTCCCATGTTCCTTGACTTTGCTAGGCTTTGAAAGTATTCGCCTTTAACTTGTTCTTCTTACTTGATAGGTTCATAAACTAAGTTGTTCCATGCGAAGGATCATCCAATTTCAATCTTCTTTTGAAGCATTAGAAATATTTGGGAAAATAACTAAATTTGACTAGAGAATGTTTAGTTTAGTATGGATTTTAAGGCAAGATATAAACTTTTTAGAACTTGGAGATTCAATAACGATATTTTTTCGAAATTCCAATACTATACAAGAGCTTATGATTACATTTTTTTCTTACTGTAATATTCAAAATTCGAATTCAAAAATAAAACATTTTTAAAAGATTTACTTTTTTCACTGTAAAAATTGAAAAAGTCCGGCAGAAAAAAATTGGACGTTTACTTTGCATAAGTAACTTTATGTATAGTGTGATGTAAAAATGAAATTTTTGGAAATTTTGGAACTTAACGATTATTTTATTGTTTTTAAACAAGCCATATACAAAGCCTTAACTTTGAATAAAGCTTGCGGACAGGTCTTTATACCAAACGTATCAGGATTTTTTACGCATTCTCAAAAGAGCAGCTTATAACTTGCTAAAATTTTGTGTAACAATATTTGATTTTTTTCCAGTTGAACTTATAATTCTTGCCTCGAACGTATTTTTTAACATGAACACTGCAACTAATAATTTTCATTTAGTTAGTACTTTTTAATTTCTGCAAAGTAATTATACTTCCATTTAACTTCCTGGTGCTGATAGTATAGAAGAATATTACAATAAAGAAAAAAATAATAATAATTTCCGACAAAAGATTTTTTAGTTTCTATCCAGATACATATTTTAAAAAGAAAAAAATTAAAGAAAGACCCTTGATATTTCATAGTCGCCTATAAACACATTTAAAAAGTGAAGGCCCTTTTAAAATAATGAAAGAGAAAAGGAAAAAGTTTCCCTAATTTACATATTATGTCATAGAATGTTGCATTTTATTAGAAATTATTTTTTTAATTAACTATAATAATCCGATATTCGCCATTCAATACCCTCCACCTCAAATGCATATGAAGTAAATGCGTTATATTTCACTCATATACACTCACAGGAAAAATCAGAAATGTATACAATATAAGAGTTCTTCTTTACTATAACACAGGAACACTTAATGAGTTATATATTTATGGCTATATTTTTTTTTCTACTGAACCGATTTTTAGAATGATAATGAAGTGCATATTGCTTTATATTCTCGCAAAATTTATTCTTATTTTTCGATTTATAATTGACAATTTTACGAATCTTTTTACTTCAACTTGGAGGTTGCCCTAAAGATCGGTCTATATCTTTCAATATACTTAACTGATTAAGCTCATTTAATGTGCGAAACTTTCCAGTGCTATAATAAATACTCAGGACAAATTTCATTGATCTGTGTCAAGTATTGCGCATGTGAGTGTGCTAAAAAAAGACAGCCGGACAGACGGACAGACGGACAGACAGAAAGACAGACGGATAGTCATACGGATAGATAGACGGTCAGACAGACGGACAGATAGGCAGATAGACAATGCTAATCGGCTTAGATTTTGATTTAATGCAATAATGATTATATATTATTGGGTCTGAGAAGAGGCCTTCTTAGCATTACACATGGAATTACAAAGTTAATATAACCTCTTTACCACATGTGGTGGCAGAGGGTATAAAAATGCCTTAATATTACACATATATTCAAATAGTATTATTTTCTTATTTTGTGTTGAATTTCAAATTATTTTTAATTCCCACATAAACACATATTTTGTATTTATTTATAATCTGAAAATCGATATTTGTAAACATATTTATATATATCTTTTTATAATCTTTAATTCCAACTCCAATTTGTTGAATATTTATGCTGTGTGCATTTCTAAACAGAAATACAAAAATCTTTACTTAATAAGAAAGTATTATAACAAATTATGAAAATAAATATGGATTTTCTTAACGCATGAATAAACGAAGACATAACCCAGCAAAATATGCAACCAACAAATAGGAAAATGTAGAAAATGCAGCAATAAAGTATATAAATTCATAGTTAAGGAAGAGACCTAAATCAAAATCTTTTCCTGCTGCTTTTGAACCAAAACTGGACACACATACACAGATGGACAAAAGTCACCTTCACTTGCTCAAACATGCTAACACGATTCGGGAAATGTACACTCATCACGGTTTTGGACTGTTAAAACTTTATTTAGTTTATTTTTTAAGATACCTTCATTTCTCTGAGTTTTATGATTTAAGAACAATATTTTGGAAGGACATTGGACATTGGTACCAGGAATTTTCAACCGATCATCAATAGGCTTCATCCTTCAAATATATATCAATTTTCATCACGATAAATCAAATATTGCGACCTCTAGATTATTCATAGCGTTTACAAGAACAACCCGCAAAACGTCTCAGAAAGTGATTATAAACCGCATGGTATACTTAAGTTGGGTGAAACATTCTGTATATTACAAACACCTAATGCTCCAAGTACCCATGGTGTTCAAGGTTATAAAGTAGACACTTGTAAAGTTATTTACCAACGTACTGTACGTCCAGTGCTTGATTATGCCGGGTGTTATACCAGAGTTTTTTGACATGAAGAAAAAAAGAAGAACAAGCGAAGACGTTGCAGGTAAAACACATTCAGTGGACTGTTAAAAATGGTGGTTCTGGTACCATGGTGTGATGTTATATGTGAACGACGTGGGTTGGATAACTAGAATTTATTAATGAAGTAATGGAAATAATTATTTATTTGAGTATTCTTAAGGATAATTTGCAAAAAAGAGTTCAGAAACTTTACACTTATAAGATATTTATTCCAGCAATAAACCATCCTAAGCAAACGGCATGATCGAAAAATTATGGATCTTATTAACGCTTCCTAAATTCACCCGAAATCCTTTTTAAAATGTTTGACTTAAGTCTCTTTGTTTTACCACATCTACCGTTAATTTTTTACATAAAACTTTTTACAGGAAAATAAAGCTGCAAAAGTTGATTGAACAGCATTATATTCCAGTCTGCCCTATATTTTTTCACCACAGCAATTTTAGAAAGTGATCTTAACAATTTTTTTAACCATAATAATTCCACAGATAAGTAATAGTTAATATTTGAATTGCTTCGGTGTAACACCTTTTTTGATCCTAAAAACTATCTCTACCTTTGACCCTTTTCCGTTGGTTCTACAATTTATCAATAAAATTGTTTCTCAGTAAAGTAATGGTATGATCTCTTAATATTTTCACTTTAATATTTCTTTGGAAATTTAGTAATTAAAATTTCTTTGTAGAGTGACTAAATCTCCCTTAATCATATCAGTCCCACACTTTGTTCGGTAAAACAGTTCCAAGAGAAAGTACTTAAGATTAATACTCTCACTTCAATAGTTCTGTAGATATCCGATAATCAATATTTGCTTTGCTTGTAGCCTACCTCTCCTCTTGAGCCTATTCGTCCTATAATTTGTCCAGTAAAGCAGTTCCTTAAGAAATTACTTGGGACCTTATTTGAAAATGCTCGCATTGGTAGTTCTAAAGATATTCGATAATTGTTTGGAGGTACCTCTCCCAGTGATCCTATCCGACCTACATTTTGTCCAGTAAATCGTATTATTAAGAAATTGAAAAAAACTCTTGCAGTTGCAGTTCCTTAGAAATTCGATAATCAATATTTGCGATAGGACCATTTTTATAGCCTATGTTTTCCGGTATATTGGGATCATTCCCAATAATATTTTCTTTCTTTATAATAAACTAACATTTTTTCATTGTGGAAAACTTTTTACTGGGTTATTTTTTAAATTGCAGGATTTCTATTCAAAATAAGGAGAAAAATTAAAAACGTATCACGTTTACATAACGTTTAAATTATTTTTTATGATTTTCTTTCCTTTTTAGTACAAATACAGATTTTTTCCCAAGTTTTCACATAGATTCATTTGTGTGTCACCTACAAACAAATGAAAATGAAAGGTGTTGGAATTTACAGTTCACTAGACAACATTACAGACAGGATGTTTTTACTTTAAGAGGAAAGGAAAAAGCATAAGCATAAGCATAAGTTCTAAATGAAAGAAAGTAAAGAAAAATATTTAATATTAAAATGTGTGAAGTTAGAAATTGGTGTTGGTATTACAGATTCTAATCAGAGAGATATAAACTTAAGATAAATGGGGTAAAAATTAAAAGGAAATATAATTGTAAACAAGTAAGAATGGTGTATTTAGTTATGGCGAATCTGAAATATATTTCACTACTCACGTGCTTGACAAATATGTACAAATTTAAGAAAAGGCCTCCAACCAAAGATATAGTGAAGTCTGCTCTAATGCCAATATGAAAATAACTTAATAATAAACAGTTTTATGAACTTCAAGTACCATATTCTGGATCGAAGTCCAACTTAGGTTTAATTATCAAAGTTGTTAGTGTTGTTTATAAAATTTATTTCATAGTTACAAAATTGTCACTAATATTAATGAAATTGATAAATATTCCATGATGGGTATCTTAAGCGGCTTAAATCCTACTTTGATTCTTGTATGAGAACTATAACTAAACACGGACCGTTAAATTAGCTTTATATATGTTGATTTCATGAATGATTTAGTGAATCGTTTTGGTTGTATAATACTGGCATTATGCAAGGAAATAAAATCTTCGATATTCACTTCTTGTGATGTTGGAGTCTACAAAGCTGTCTTTGGAGCTAATTAAACTGTCAGATCGTGAGTCACTAAATTTTGAAAAGGTCTACATGAATTGAAGTCGAGAGACTTTCAAGAAATGATGTTTAAATACAACAGAAAGTCAGACCGAATATCCATATATGATCTTGGAGTTATGAGAGTGAGATCAGATGATCACAATGGATCTGTATAAAGACAATATTACGGGAAGGGTCCTTATATGCGATACTGGTAAAATAATGACTTTAGCTGTATAACTAATTTCAGAAAATTATCTCCGAAGTTGGGTCTTATATAACTTAGTGAAATTGCTGTGTATAATTTTGCTATAATTGAATTACTTTTTATTTTGGATTTAAAGCATTTCTGAAATTTGAGGTTTTCTCAGCTATCAGTTAATAACATATTTTACTAAACCGGTATTGCCGGTTTAATTTAGTGTATTAAGGAGGACTATAACGAATACCAGATTTCGTTTGAATCGTTCCATTATTGAAGGCGTAATTAAAACAAACGAACAGATAAAAAGTAATTCTAATTGCAATAAAATTTGTACATAATCTTAAATTATGCGTCGATTTAGCTAAAAAAATTTAAGCGTTTATAACTTATACAACCGTATGTCATTCGAATGTGCTGATATTTGTAGCATACAAAAGACGGTATAACACTCACTTTAAAGTGTGCCGTTTAACTCAGAATCATTTTTTAAACTATTTGCGATGTTTAAAATTTCAAACGCATAAATTTCACATAAATATAATTATCCTAATAATGTTCTTCACAATTATCATAAATCGGAAAAGAAAATTATATGAGAGTTGTTCATAAATTTTTCATAGCTGTAATTTACAAGCAACAATGTAGTGTAGGGTATTACTTGACCGACAATAACATTTTTACTTATTTCAAATAAATATTTACTGTACGATTTGATTATTAATATTTAATAGTTTACAAATGCTTGTGTATGTGTATGCCAACAAGTGGGTTCCTTTTTTTAAAGTTTTACTTAACATGTACATATATATTTCCCTTAACTCTCAGGAGAAGATATATAAAAATCATTATAATTGATTATAATATTCCCACTTCTCTAAATCATTTTAGTCATTTTCATAATATCACAGTTGTTATCAAATTTTTTTCCCAAACAATAAAATAGAAAATAGTCTAAAACTTATTTTTAACACCATGACACATGAAACATACTTATAATTTCGCCTAGATTTGGGAAAAGGAAACCTTAAACTTAGATTTTGATGTGACCTCAAACCTCAAGGGGATTTATGCAGATTTTACAAATTTTCCCTTTGTCATACAAGTTCTTATGACAACTATTTTTCTTCGTTTTTTTCTTTTTCTTATATTTTTTTTGCTTCTGTATCTTTTCTTAGACGTGTATTTGGGTCAGCAATTCTTTTGTATAGAAAATAATTTTGGAATTTTTGTTCTTTTCTATAAATTCACTCATATAAACTTGACCACTTAAGTAGTTTGAAAAGAAGAGAAAAGAATTTCATAACTTAAATTAAAGTGAAAACAAGAATCGGCCAAGCTCGCTATGTAATTCCCTACACAACAATGTTGGTTATCAATAGTAGTTAAAAAAAAGTAATGCATGACCCTCGTAAAATTTTATTTTCTGTTTTATTCTTAAGGGTGCAGTATATTACTGTGAAACTGAGACTAGAAAAAATTATGAACCGATATTTATTTTAATTTTACTTTACGAAAGTATATGTGAGATTTATGTCCTTCAAACCCTAATCTGGTACATCATTTTAGAATATTATGAGAATTAATTTTGCAAAATTTCGTTTAAATTACTTTATAATTAGGGCTTTTATGAGATTAAAAGCTAATTCCGGGAGGAAATGAGCATAAAACCTCATTCCGATTTCAGTAGTCTTCGTCTCTGGGTCGAAATAATAATCAAAAAATGTAACCTGTAGAAGATTGATAACGTTTTCATGGACAGCCAGCTGGACGGACAGACATACAGACGGTCGAACATCTTTAAATCGATTTAGAAATTGATCTTTGTAGAACGGTATACTTAAAGGTGGGAATCACACAATACTTTCTGCATGTTATAAAAATCAGCACAAACGAATAACTCTCAGTGGTGTAGGGTATAATAAAGTGGAACAAGTAAGAATGCTGCATTCAGCTATGCCGAATCTTCAATACGCTCCAGTACAAATACGTGTGAAGTAAATATATTATTTTTACACTCGCACATATACTCACAGACGTATACAATACATAAAAGTTTTTCTTAAACAACACAGAAACACTTAATAGGTCATACAAATTTGTCATATTTATGGCTATAACTTTTTTCCATTGGACCGATGTTGACAATTTTTGGAACGATAGTCAAGTGTATATAACTTTATATTCTGGCAAAATTTTATTTGAATTTGTCGATTAATAATGGACAATTTTAATAAAATTCTTTGCTTGAAGTTAGAGATTGCCTTAGATATCGGTCTATATCTTTTAACATACAAAATCGACTTCGCTAGTTTTGAAAAGCCAATTCTTTAGGACAGTTGCAAAGACTCAGGCCAAATTTCATTGAGTTCTGTCAGTTATTGTGGATTTGAGCGTGTTAACAACAGACAGACAGACGAACATAGTTAAATCGACTCAGATTTTGATTTGATATACATTATAGGGGCTGGGACAATTTCTACTTAGCGTTGCACACAGAGTGACAAAGTCAATATACTTCTTCACCACTCGTGGTGTCCACCACCACCAAATGTTTGTATAGTATTTTGTTTAATATTTAATATAACTCAAATTTATGTCAATGTGTGTGTATATGTTAGTATCTACAAACTTATTTGATTCCTTATACATTGTTAGTATGCATTTTGAGTTAAATTTTTTCTCTTAGCATTATTATTTTTTCCTTCCCAATTCTATGTTATTTTCACTAATTGCCTGTCAGTTATGTGTCAATGTCGTCTACGTGACAAAAATAATAATGAAATCGTTATAAAAAAGTATTTATATTTGAAGCAATTTTCTGAATTCTGTAAGAAAATCACATTTTAAATGTTGTATTGAGAAAGAATAACAAAAGAAAACCAATTACAATAATATTTATGAAAATATTATAGATTCAATATGGAACACGATTAACTCTGTTATTTTGTCATTAATGGATTTTTTTGTCTAATTTAGTGAATGAAATCAATTTATTTTTATTAATCCACCGTCTATGCGATTTAGCCAACATGTAAAATATGTAACTCAAATTATTAGTGACATATTGAAGGGTCTATTTTATGCTAAATTACTTTGTATGTTTTCTGTAACATGTGTATGTAGGTTTATGCCTAATTATGTCTGGAATAAAGTTTAATGAACTTTTGATTATTTATATAAGAGAAGTTCTAGTCACCTGTTCAGAATGGTCTGAATAATTAAAAAATTGATAATAATTAAAGTAAATTGTATATACAAATGGACAAATGTCACTGTCATTTATCATTTACAATTTCCGTATTAATAGTTGAAATAGTTGAAGTATAAAATTGGATCACTTAATCAAAAAGCATATTTTATTCAAATATAATTTCAGTTAATATAACTAATTTTTCTTATACAGATTAAACAACAAAGTAAAAGTACACAGTTCGTATAACTAATGAACAAAATTCACCGTCATGTAGGGTTAATTAAAAGCCATTTCTATGACTACTAAGGAGAAATTTTATGAATGTGAGGGGTGTTACATAAGATCCATAATCGAACAATTTCTGCCTCACATTTAGGTTCATTGTTCTGTTGAACAAATTAGTCTTATTCAATGCCAACGATTTAAGTACTTTTGTGCAAGTTATCCTGAGGAATATTCAAATTATTATTTGTATTCATTATTTCCATCAATAAATGCTAGTTCTCAACCCCAGCAATTAACATAAAAATATGTTTAAAAGTCAAAAAAGTTTTTTTTCCTTCAAAGCTTCCTGTTCTTTCTGCTTTCTGGTAGGATTAGTCCGTTGACGGAAAACCTGGTAGAAGAAATGGTTCACTTGATGTTTCTAAAACCAAAAATAAAAAACATTTTCAGAGGCCTGACATGGCATCTTGCTACTCTGGTCAAAAAGCCATTTAGTGGTACAAGAACAATAATGTAAAATTTGGTTTTCTGACTTACTTTCAATAGTACAGTTCATTATTGTGATAGTAAAATTTATGCGAAACCTGTGCGTTTTAAAATTTTGTATGCGTTTATGAAGGAGCTTAAATAAATTTTGAACCGAAGCCTCGTTTTGCAAAACTTCTTTAAAATCCTTACATTTAATCCTCATTTCAGGAGGACATTTGCATGGGCAATACCTAAGATATTTGACGAAATATGCGTGATTTTAAAAGTCTTGGTTCATAAGCCAAATACCAATATGCACTAATTTTCATCAAGATTTCCCAAACATTTCGAATTGTAAAATTTTTAAGAGTACAGCCAGTAGAACAGATGGACATCGACACATACCATTTTTCTATACGATACAAAACTTAGCACTAAAACACATAATACCCCAAACCACCTACGGTGGTGTAGGCTATAATATTTGTACAAAATTCCTATAGAATTAGACCATTTCTAGGTATTTCATAAGCTCAATAATGTTTCCCGGGCAGGGGCCTTATATACACTGGAATTGGTATGTTTTGATCTCACTCCTTATGTGCAAAAATAATAAACATTTGGTACATATCATGTTATTAATTCAGTATTTCCGGACAATGTAAAAAATATCAAACACTAACAAAAAATGTATTTTTTTCAATTTTCTCATAATTACAATTCTCCTTTAAGAAACATCCAATATCAATTAAAACCCAAAACAATTCTATTAAAAAATGATCACTTTTTCGTGTAAGCAAATTTAATAAAAATGCCACAAAAACTATTTTTGTAGCCCTAAACAATTTAATTAGTTTTACATATTACGGAAATTAAAATTAAAGGAACAAGTTTTGCTTAAAACCAACAAAAGAATAAAAAACTATATATCGATTATATAAGAGTTTTAGTTGCCCTTATCATGGCTCGAAAACTTTATTTATTATTTTTTTGTTCTTTTTTCTCAAGTATAATTTCTTATAAGTTTTCTACTTCGCCACTAGTGTTACACTTGCTGTTGTGAATTGCTGTGGATTAAAGGAAAAAAGAAAAACAAATAAATATGAACTTTTGCAAACTATTATTATCGTTTTGACCAAAATATAAAATAAAAGAAAGAAGAACTAAGAAAAATAATACTACAAAAAGAAGGGAAATATAAAATATAATCTTGTGATAATTGAATCTCCGGCGACCATAAAGGAACGCTACAAAGTTGCAGCTGATAATTGAGTTATCATTTTAAAATTGCAAATTGACAAAATTTTAATGTTGTTTATTAAGTTAAAAATGCATTAGTCATACGTCACAGTAAACTTATTTTTTGTAACATCAATAAGGTATGCGCTAGTGATGAGCGATATTTTCACGACTGTGATTGGTTAATCACTCTTAATCATTGCGCCTAAAATTTTAAAATAACTGTTGCTTAAAATATCGTTGTAAAATTGTAAACTTGTAGCTAAATTAATTTAATTTTTTTGAGCCCGCAAAATTTCTTAAAGAGGATGCTCAGCGTAAATTCCAGACGCTTGTTTTTATTACTTAACTGCTAAGACACACCGTGACTCTTCTAGAATGAAAATTATCCATTGTGAAAACTACGGTACACAGTATGAACTCCAATAGAGACTCCTCTGTCGTTTCTCTTTTTGAACTCTTTTGTAAAGTACAATCACCTGAAATATTGACAAAAGGTTCTTGTTGTAACTGTTTCGTTGTTGGAGTTTCTGTTGCTGAGTTGACAATATTTGGCCGATATGTAGTCGGGTTGTTCCAGAACGGTGATTCAATTGTCGTGGGAACCTTGAAGAGAGGTAGTTTTTCATTTCATTGTTTCCGTTTCACGCCCCTCCTACAAGTTAAATTAGTAATTGTTATATTGAGAAAAAAAAACACCATAAAAAATATATATTTTTTTAAATACTGTGATCACCGTCACTGATTTACAGAACAGTGATTTAAAAAACACTTTTACTGGGAACAACGTTATTTTAAAATCAGGATATTGCTCATCTCTAGTACGCACTACTATTTCAATAATTTAACAACGCCACGTACGTATAAGTAATATTCATATTAATCATACCCCTCAATTGTTATCGTTAAATTAAATGTTGTTACATTTTTGATGCCCTTTACAAGCAGAGGTGAAGAATAATTTCAGACCCAAATTCTTAAATAATATTAAAACCTAATTCGATTCATTCATGTCCGTCTGTCTTTCCGTTTGTTGTTGGCATGCTCATATGCACAATATTTGAGAGATCAATGAAAAAACTGAAATTTTTATCTAAACCAGCAAAATCGGTTCAGAATATTATAAAATGTAAACCGACATTTTCTAAGTTCAATTAAAAGTTGTTCTTAAATTGACAATTATAAGTCGAAAAAATTAGAATAAAATTTTCATTACCATTTCAAAAATGATCAAAATTGGTTCAGCATATAAAATATATAACTAATTTTAAGACTCATTAGATGTTCCTTGTATTATTTAATTTATATACGCTTTATGTGTATGTACGAAAATAATGTATTTCTTCACATGCATTGAAGATTTGTTGTAGCCGACTATAGGATTTTTTTTTAAATTCTGATCTGAGGCTGTGTGATTTTTAGGAAATATTGGTTAAATTGATTTTTTTTAATGGATCACATTGGGACTGAATGGAAATATTGATCACATCTTAGTGTGATAAATAATTTATCTTTTTAACTAAACAAAAAAATTCGGATACTTTTAAATGTATGTAAAATTTTAAAATTCAAGAGTAAATAACTTGACAATTATAAGAAATTAATAATTCAAGTAAAAAATCCTTGACAAGTCCCTAAAGATGGCCTTTAAGGGCTCCATAATTTTAAATTCCTCAGCTATTATTATATTAAGTGTCTTGCAAATCGATGCAAATGATGAAAAGTTACAGATTTATTTAAAAATAATATATATTCTGCCCCATTGTATAATGTTATGGAATTGGTAAAGTTCGTAAAAACTTCCAAGAATGAAACTATTGTAACAATCCCAAAAGCCGTTCAATCTTAAATTATTTACGTACCATTTTACGGTAGTGAACATTTTTCAAACCAGTCCTGATAAATGTGAACATATTGTAGTCTTAATCAAGAAATGCACACATTCCTTTATAAATATTTCAATACTTAAATCAGCTCTCCTCTGTTATGGTTATTTGTAACACTTTATCGAGTAGTCCGTCAAATTTTTTCGAGTAGAGAGCTGTCATTTTGATTCACATAAAGTGATTAATGAAATATTATTCAATAAATTAAAAAAAAAATATGCGTAAGTATGTCGATTTAGCGGACTGAATTTGCCATACGGCTCTAAATTAAGGCAACGGTCTAATTTGCATTTCAAAAAGAAAAAAAAAGAATCATCTTCAGTTATGACACTTTTTAAAAGTAAAAAAAATAATTCCAGAATTTAGAAATGTTTTAGAGATACCTGAAACATTTGATTTGGATACATCGTCGACTCAGATTTAAATTTAATATATTATTTTATATTTTCTATAGGGCCTAAGAAGATAATTTAATTTACATCTGACGGTATAGTTAGTTAGTTAGTTAGTTAGTTAGTTAGTTAGTTAGTTAGAACTCTATAAAGGGCCTATTGATGTAATAAAAATTTGTAAATTACTTGTAATTAAAGTTTAAAATTCATCTTTTAATTTGACTTCAGAAAATAAGTTTTCTTTAAATTTTACGAAACATTTTTCTTTTTTTTTTTTTGACATAAACCTTTTTTATGATAACTAAGCCTGAGTTTGATAATTTACATAGCTCAAGACCATATTTTTAATGTTTCTCAAAACCCTGGTCAAAACACAGATCTTTCTTATTTTAATTTCATTTAATATTATACTTTATTAAGGAAATGGTACATTGTTATCGTTTATCATATTTCCTGATAAATCCAACTATTTTTTTACTAAATAAAGTGTCATTCAAACACACATGTACATATGTAATCATGAGTATAAGAAACTAGATAATAAGGGAGGGGAGATGAAATACTATACCACAACATCCTGCTTGACCACAACTTTTGTGCGTGACTCATAAAGAAACTATTTTCCAGGGACAAAAACATATCATTTGTTAAATATATCTAACTTTAATAGGCAAAGGATGTGAGTAAGTGTTTTCATAAGTGATTAAATACAAAAGAGATAAAAGAAAAACAAATAAGAATGTTATATTTGGCTTTGCCGGATCCTCAATGCCCTCCATCACGTTATGTTTCTTACACACACTCACATACACACAGACGTATACTGTATAGAAAATTTGTTTATAAATATAATACGTAGCACCTTCTGAGTTATAAAATATGTTTTAATTTTGACTATAAATTTGATCTACCGAACCAATTTTGATAATTTTTGGAATCGTAATGAAGTACATACATCTTACAATTATGACAAAATTTCATTCAAATTTATCGTTCTATAATTGAAAAGTTTACGAAAGTTATTTGCTTGAACTAAGAGGTTGCCTAATATATCGGTCTATATATTTTAACATACTGAACTGATTTCGCTAGTTTTAAATAAAAACTTCTTATGACTACAGCAAATACTCAGGCAAAATTTCATTCAGGTCTATCAGTTATTGGATGTGAGCATACCAACAACAGATAGACCAGTTGATTGATGCAAATATATACATTATGGGTTCTAAAATTATTCCTTATTGGCGTTACATACGGAATTGCACCAATGTCGGTGGAGGGTATAAAAAGTAAAATTATAATCAAACTGTTCAAGATTTAAAAAAATTTCTTTAAAAATATTTCCATATTTGTATATGGAAATATTTTTTAATTTAAAATTTATTCGAACTTAAGTGCAATATATAAAGCAACGCAACAGAAAATGCCATAATTTTTCGAGAAAAGCTGCTTAATTATACATTAAAGCCCTTTTAGCAGTATTAATAGAAAAGAGTTGTAACAACAAAATAGTTGATATACATTTTTTACTTAAATAAACCAAATTTCATAAACAAGAGAAAAAACTTGAAACCAAAAGTTGAAATTTCAATGTACGTACACACATACATACATACATACATACATACATACATACATACATACATATATACATACATACATACATATATAACAGGATATATAACATGTATTCTTATATTTCAAAAATATATACATATATAGTATTGTATTCAAATTTATATATATGTATATGGTAGTAGTTTACAAGTAAATGTGTGAACTACAATGTGTATTACCACTACCACTACTACACTGTGGACAGGATGTAAATGGTGATGATAATGGAAAAACTTTTTAAAACAATTGCAACTTAAAGAAAAGTATGAAAGAGAGAAAAACGGAAACTATTTTTACACACTCCACCATCCCAGGTGGTGATGAGGGTATAATAACTTTTTCATTCCGTATGTGTATGGCAGGAAGGAATCATCATCCCGGACTCATGAGGTATATATATTATTTCATCAAATCAAAGTCTGATTTGACTAAGCTTTGTCGGTCTATCTGTCTGTTTCTGTCTGTCTGTCTGTCTGGTCTCTCTGTCTATCTGCCTGCCTGTCTATCTGTTTGCCTTCTGTTGTCAGTCTGTCTGGCAGCAGTTCTCACGCGTAAACTAATTCATCGATTTAATGAAATTGTTTGCTATTGCCCTAAGAAGTTTCCTATTTCCTACCTAAATTTTACAGACCGATATTTGAGATAACTTCAAAATTCCCTTAACCGAACTTTCTTATATTTTCCAACAAGAAGTAACAATAATTGTTGTTGCGATAATAATATTTTTTTGATGATAATAATAATTATCGTTATCAATGCAAATAAAAATTATTATTGATATAAAAATAAATTAATTGGTGATAACAATAACTATAGTAATTAATATAAAATCATAAAGCAAATAAACAAACATTTTAGTTACTGTAGCAATATCTAATAACAATAGTATGATGCTTATTGTTTATGGTTACCGCAAACATATTTGTTTTGCGTGTAGATTTATATTAAAAATTTGATTATAACATACAATTATATGCGTTTTATCGTCTTAAAAAAAACTTTAAAACCAGGTCAAAAAAGTAAAAGGCTGAAATATGCAAAATTTTGATACAGATTTGAACAGGTTTGAAGATAATTCTCTGAAATGTGTCATATATATTTATTTTGATACAATAATAAACCCAAAGAAACTAGATTGTGCTGGGATCAGAATATGGTTTAAAGCTTATAAACCCTTAAATTTGAATCAATTCTATTAAATTTTTCAATCCATATTTTTCTATAGCTCCCATATAACGTATCTTCTCGGAAAACGTGTTTAATGTTTTGGAGCTGTTAAACAAAGACAAATTCTATTTTTTCTGAAAAAAGGCTTGAAATTAAAAAAACCCTTAAATGAATATGTACCAATTTAATATAAAGTACTAAACAGTTATTTTTCTGTCTTTAATATGTGGTACTATCTTGGCGAATATTGGCTCATGTTTTGCCATAGCTTCCATGATTAGTGGAGGGTATTTATAATTTGGCACAGCCGAATAGCATTCCTACTTGTTAAGTCTATATTTAACATTAAAGTTTGTAACAATTTAAAATGATGTTGAATTGAAATACTTGAGAAATGTTTAATAAATTTAATAAACATTATTTATAAGGAATTTTAATTTAATTAATATAACTTAAGAAAAATAGTTAAATTCTTGGCACTATATTATTAACTGACCTCAGTCCTCAAAATTTATGTTTGTGTATAATTTTAAATTTCAATTTTTTCTAGTTAAAACTTTAAATATGTTTAAAAATAAATAGTCTACTTTTTGTTAGAGAAAAAAGATTTATTTAAACCTCAAAAATTAGTTAAACAAAGAAACAGAATTAAATATCTGACTGTAGCAGAAAAACGACAGAAACAAAAACAATTAAAAAAAGTTTTTCTTCGCTGGTTTTAAAAGATAAAGTTTTATTCAAAATTAAGTTGTATGAAAAATAGTGTATAAAGCCTATTTTAGGAGAACTTTTTATAGCATTTTTATACAAGAAATAATAGAAACAATATTTTAATTGTGTTGGTGTTACAATAAAACTCAGCAAAATAGTTCGGATTTTTTATATAACGAAATATGGAACCAAATGAGGACTATAATTATGACATTAATATTTTACTGGCATCCTTAGAGACCTTGTGGTCCTCTCATCCTCTTATCACTGAATTATTAACTCTTTCCAGTAAGCTGTATAGATGAAGGTTTATAACCTGTAATCTGTTATCTGAAATATAATGGGAGTATTTAAAATCTTCTATAAAGCTTACAAATCACAAACACAAAATAAAAACTCTACTGAACATCCCCCTAAATTTCTACATGTATCGTCTTTTAAAATATGCAATCTTACCATATGCTTACTAAGGGTATTGTAAGGAGAGATCAACTGAGAAAGGTTAATGATTTTCCTCAGTGGATCCTTCCCCCTCCCAAAAAGAAAACCACTGTACTTTACGTTTTCCTCATTCCAAAGGTACTTGGTTTGTTAATACCCGTCTGCTTCATACCATCTTCAAAGCCACTCAATTCTTGATTTTTGCTTATCTTTTGAAAAATTGTGAAAATATATTCAGTTTTGAAAAATCGTCAGAAAGAGATGCTCCTTTCCCCGCCAGTTCATTCGTTTAATGTTGTTTTGAAAATATTCTTTCATCCGGGCAGTTAGCAAAGATTGAAGTTATACTGTTCCCAAGAGTAAGAAGCTCTTTGTGGCAATTGCTGACCAGTCTAGACTTTATATTGTCAGTAGTTAGTTTATCTATCAATGAAGAAACTGATATTACTGTTGTACATTTGTAACATTGAAATCTGTCTTGCCGCTAAAAAAAAGCAAAAACTTCAGCATGAAGCCAATTCCAACAGTGGTTTTTGATCGAAATGAGTAAACAATTATTTCCTAGTGTTTAAACCTGCCTCCTATCCAATCGTCAATTCTAAAAAAGATATGTGCTTAGTTGAGTTAGCTATGACCGTCAGTTTGTACTTTTGCTGAATATAGTATTCTTGATTGTATCTTTATAATTATGTAACTTTTCAACTGTTAAAGATATCTTAAGAAATTTCACATAGTTAGAGTAAATTGATTTGCAGATACACAATCGCATACATAATCTTGGGCGTAGTCAGTTAAACCTAATAAATTGTCCACATCTTTTATGTTTATTTCTTGGAAATTCTCAAAAAAAAATATATTTATAAATTAAGAGAAAAGAAATTTTGCGTATTTATAATACTCATATATGTCTATACAAATGTTAATTATCTTCAGAGATATTCAAGTCGAAATAAACTTTTAACTCGTTTACCTCTGTTTAATTTTTTAAGAACGCAACTAACATTTTCTTTAGATTCCTATAAAATTCCAGAAAAATATTAGTTCAATAACTATATAAATTTATAAATTCGTTACTTGAAAAAAATATATATATTTTTTGGGATACTTTAAAAAAGGTGGCAACATTTATTTACTTATATATGCTTATTGCTTTACAAGGAAATCTTAATTAAATTGTGATGAGATTGGGGTAGAGACAAATAGTACTCTAGCCTTATCCAAACTTGGTCAATTTTGAAAAAAAAAAAAAAATTTCAATATGATTTTTACGGATTGATATTTTGGGCGTTTCCAAAACTTTAATTCGTTGAGTTATGATTAGTCAATATGTATCATACTAAAGTTTAAGAAAAATATCTTTATTTCTTTAAATATTATTAAAGTTAAAAATATAGAAATTTTATGCTTTTCATACTCCTATATCAAATGAAATTCAATTTACACTTTTTTAATGTGGATTTCCAAGTTCAAAAGTGACAAAATTATTTAAAAAAATGGGCATTTATCCCATTATTCGGAAAACTTGTGTATAAGTTTATATAATGGAATAATAAAGAAAGAATGAACAAATGTTTGAAAATATCGGTTCAAGAATTCAGAAAACTTCCATATGTCCTAAAATCAGCAATTATATATTATATATATCTGTAATGTCCTAAGAAGAATAATGACACAAGTCACATATCCTTTTTATTAGAAGTAAACTTTTTGTAAAATAATGAAATTTCTACACAAAATTTTTTTTGGTCCTAACAAAATTCATCAAACTTAGTTAAGTCTATAAAAAGGCTTTTAAATATAATTTTGCACTTACTAATTATGTTTATATATGTAGCACAGAAAGTATATTTACTATCTCATATAACTCATACGCCTAAGT
Source organism: Cochliomyia hominivorax (assembly GCA_004302925.2). Taxonomy (NCBI): domain Eukaryota; kingdom Metazoa; phylum Arthropoda; class Insecta; order Diptera; family Calliphoridae; genus Cochliomyia; species Cochliomyia hominivorax. The sequence continues at coordinate 62,466,823 of PYHX02000495.1, read as the reverse complement.
GTTTTTGTGAATGTTAATTAATACGATAATAAACGCTTCTTCATTATTATAGTTAATTATACCCTACACCATCATAGGAGGTCCGGATATTATGCATTTGTGCAAGAATTGTAACGAGCAGAAAAAAAATGTGCTACCATCACTTTCATGTGTACCGTTCGGCTCAGAATCACTTTCAAAGTCGACATGGTGACTGGCAACCCATGTATACCTTGTGAACAAAGGAAGTTTTAAAATATCTCTTTTTTTGGACCAAGAACGGTGTCTATTGATAATGGTGAAGATGGGTGATGACAAGATAATGGTTATTTCACCTGTCCCCATACAAATATATAGTATAATGTATAATGGTCCCAACATTAAAGAGATTTTGGTAAAATTTGACACAAATTAATTCCATAATACTCTAAAACGATACTCTTAATTGTACGAGGATCAGTTCATTATTTCTCATAGGTCCCATATAATCCGTATAATCCGTATAAGTATTAATTTGAAGGACTTAAATCTCACACGTTGGTATTTTTATAAGAATTTAACACAAGAAAAATATAAGGAAAAATCGATGAGCAAAATTTTACGGGGCTCGGTCCATGTAACGACCATATTTATTAGTTTTTGGTAGCTTCCACTTATAACTAACAATATTATATAGTTTATTTAATTATCGGACTTGACCGATTATACCTCTTTCTTATTATATTAGTATTTGTTTGTCATTAATAATTACACACGTATTGTTTAAATTTAAATTTTGACCCATTTTAACCTTAATTTTGCTATTTTATAGAAAATGTTAATACTAAAAATTTTATAGGTAAAGTATTTCATGCAAATGTTTAATGGATTCTTTCTGCTATTTAAATGTACGACAATATTCCCCATGGAGTCTTTAATGTGCTAACATACTGTTTCCTGAAAAATTTTTTCAAATACTATAAAATTTAAAGGTCAAAGGTAAAGAAATTATACAACCAAAGAAAGGTAAAAACAACCACATTAACTCTATAGTTTTTTAACTATTTGGATCCATTTGTTTTATTATTATTTTTTTTTCAATATGACATAATATTTAATGTATTTTTCAGCCAAATAAAATTTAAACAAATATTCAGTATCATCATATTAACTTTGTCATTTCGTGTGTAGCACCAAGAAGAAATCATCTCAGATAAAGTATATATATTCTTGCATTAAATCAAAATCTTAGTTGATTTAACTTTGGTCGTGTTTTTGTCCGTCTGTCTGTTTGTTGGAAACATAATTGTCCTAAAATAAAATTTGGCTACATTGTTCGGTATTGTCCTAAGCAGCTTCCTTTTTAAAACAAGCTATATCGATTCATCAACCAAAAAGTTAAGGGCCAATAACAGAAACAAACTCTAAATTCCGAAAAAAAATATCTTTTAAATTTTTTTCATCAAAAGGTAACTGGATTTACGCAAGGAATTTATCTGTAATATACCCCTATATGTTCTTTATCATTGTATAAAAATTCATCAAAATCGGATCAGTAGCAAAAGAGTGATATGCTAAAATATGCAAAATTTTGATATCCCCTAAAATAAATGTGTCATATGGTTCGTAATGTTTAAGATAATTTACAGATTTAATCTATCAAAAATTCAAAGAAATAAGATTGTGCTGGGGTTATTATTTGATCTAATTTCCATTTAAGACCCCTTCCAGGAATATGGTTTGAAGCTTATAAAATACTTAAATATGAACCAATTCTATTGAAATTTGATCAATTAATTTTCTAATCTTTAAAATACATTTTTAATTTTATTAATATAAGTCCATATTTTGCTATAGTTCCCATATAACGCCCCTTCTGGAAAAACGGTTTTGAGCTTATAAAATATTTAATTAAAGACCAAATCTACTGAAATTCGGCGCAATGATTTTTCCAAATATCTTCAATATATAATATCAATTCAAACAATCTCGGTCCATATTTTGCTTTAGCTTCTTTATGAGAGCTCTTCCCGGAAGGCAGTTTTGAGACTTTTAAACTTATAAATAAATTCAAATTATATTAAAATTTGACGCAATAATTTTTCAAACTGTCTTGAATGTACTTTATTAATCTGACCAATATCGGACCACATTTTGTTATAGTTCTCACAAAATGGTTTAAAATTTGATTCTTTAATACATGAAACTAGTTCAACAATCATCGGTCCTTACATGATACAATTCCATGAAAGTTCAGGCAACTAGATAATTGTCTTCCATACAGAGGTGAAAGGTATTTAAGATTCGGCACATCCGAATATAGCAGTTGTACACATTCGAATATAGCAGTTGTACTTATTTGAACAAAAACACCCAAAAAAAGTATGATTGATATTTTATCAAAAGTCCCAACATTTTTTCAGATACTTTTCATAGATTGTAGAAAAATAAAATAATTTAAATTCTTAATACATCGTTTTCAAACAATATTATTAATTATTCGTATTTATAATTATAAACTATATATATATATACATATATTAATCATGCGCGTACGTCTTTGTGTTTTATAATAAGCTTTAATAATATTTACATCTATAAACTTTTGTAAAAATCCTTAAAGAATATGAGCACATAATAAAAGTGAGTTACTTTCTGACGTTAATATTATTTTAAATTTAAGGTTAAACTTTTAATATACTTTTCAGGTTAAAGTCGTTAAGTGACTTTCTTTATGAGTTTATCTTTCTTTAATGAATTACTATTAAGTTCTGCATTTACACAAATGAATTCGTATGAATTTTCTTTACTTAAACAGATAATTTTATTTAACACATACAAAGAGAAACTCACCAATACAGGGTGTAACATTTATGGGAAATATCGGGAGTTCATATATTATTGCAGAATGGCTTTCGTGGATTATGGTTTATTAAAAGTAATATTTATATGAATAAAACCATCCACCCCACGAACACACTGCTCGAAACCTATATAAACATATTTATTTTATTGTACTATCCATTCCATCCCTCAATTTTACGCGAAGAAAAATATAGCGGTTAATGATAAATTATGAATATCTAATCAAATTTGGATGTGATAATATAATGACAAACCCAGTGACAGGCATATCAAACGAAAAATTTTTCCGCAAGGAAAGGACTATCGGGTACAGCCGAATCGTTACAACAACGGACATTGCAACATCACATAGTTTGTATTGTTTTTTTTTTTGAATAAATGAATCTGTAACTTTTGATTAGCTCGATGGATTTGCATGAAAGTAAAGAAGTGTGACATTGAGGCCACACTAAAGCTCAATGAGCGTAGTTATATATGGGTGCAAATTCGGATACCACGGGCATTAATTTTTTTAAGTGAGTGTCAATTTTTTTGTTTCTCATTCAATTTTAAAATTGTTTTATTACCTTTTAACCTTAAAATACCCTGATTATTTCTGATATTTATCTCATGTAGTTTTCGAGTTATTTGAATTTGAATTTTCAGTTTTCATAATTTTGCAAGATTTTGAGTTATACGAAAATAATGTCTCTATCTTATTAAAATAATTTTAGTTAATTTAAAATAACAAAACCATGTAATCAATATATTCAACCAGTTCAGTTACAAATTTTGTCACTCTGTAATAATTATATATATTTTTGCATCAAGTCCAAATCGATGAAACTATGTCTGTTGAAAACAAACTTACTCCTAGAATTACTGTCCGAATTTAATGAAGATTTACCACACTGTTTGTTGGTTTCCTAAGCAGATATTTGAAACCAACTATATCGGTCCATTAGCATAAAAGTTAACTCAATTTCAGAGAATAACTTATTTAAATTTTTCAACAATAAATTTACTGTAATAACATATATCTGGACTTCGTCATCGAATAAAAAAATTGAAAATTGCATTAGTAGAAAGAAGTTTATAGGCCAAAATATCTAAAATTTTGATACACCCCAAAATCAGTTTGTCACATAAATCGCATTTTTAATTATAACTTTATTTTGATGAATAATAAAGCTACAGAAACTAGATTGTCTTGGAACCAATATTTGTCCTCCCACATGAGAAATAATTATTATTGGTACAATTATTTTCCTAACGGTCTGTAATAATTTTAAAAATATCGGCCCATATTTGATATCGCTCCAATGCAATGTCTGCTACTGAAATATGTTTATATATGTACCAATTTTATTGAAAAACGTCAAGTTTAAATTTTTAATAATATGTATTGCTAATTGATGAAAATGACGAAAATATTGGCCTATGTTATTCTATAACTTCCATACAAGGTCCCTTTTTAGCTAAACGGTTTTAAGCTTAAAACAATAAAAATTTGAATAATTTTTTAAACATAGTTAATATATGTAACTACTTTGACATTAATCGGTCTGATTTTGGTTATAACTCTCCCGGAATAGAGTTTAAGGCTAGAAGGATTCCTAAATGTGGACCGAATCATTAAAAATACGGACCAGTACCATATTTCACATAAACGTTATGTGAAGCCTTTTTAAACTCACTCAAATATTTTCATAATATAAGTTGTGGAGGGTATTTATAGCTCATAGCCATTAAGTCCATCGGTAACATAAGTCCTTAAAATATATAGAGAAGACAATATTTTACACCACCTTTGGTAATACTTTTCACAAATATGCATTTACTTACGTAAGAAAACTTTAATGTTGACACTGTTTGAAGGATATTTTTAATTACATCATTTACAACGTGCAAGTTACTTATGTATTTTCCGCACATGCGGATCTACTTTACGTGAATTTAAAGGTGATGATGAGCAAGTGTAAATATTTGGTTGGTAGTAATTTTAAGTAAAAAATAATTACAAAAATTATAAAACAAGTATAATTATGTTTAAATAATATATTAAATGTATTTTCCGTTATTACGAACAAAATTAAAAAAGAGTTTAAACATTATTCAGATAAGTTTTTTATAATCAAATATAAGAATGCTACATTCGGCATGCCAAATCTTTAATGGCATAGCCGAATACGGTGTGAGGTAAATACGTTATGTTTTTATAACACGGAACACTTATTGAGTCACAAAATTAGCTACATAACTTTTTTTAGCCTCAATCAATTTATAATTGACAATTTTACGAATGTTTTTTGTTTGAACTTAAAAGTCGCCTCAGATAGCGGTCTTTATCTTTTAATGAACTCAACCGATTTCTCTGGTTTTAAACTGAAAACATTTCAGGACTATAACCAATACTCTGGTCAAATTTCATTGAGCTCTGTCAATTATTGTGGATGTGAGCGTGCCAACAACAGACAGACGGACAAAAAGATGGACATAAGTAAATCGACTCAGATTTTGATTTGATGCAAGAATTTATACATTATGAAGTCTGACTTGATTATTGTCGTAAAGAACTTTTTATTTTCCTATTTTCCAATTAATCGAACATCAAATTTTTGTTGAAATTATGGTTTTCTTACACAAATAAAATAATTAAACTACTTAACCTTTGTCAATTTACCCAAACTATTTTCATATTAAATGCTCCGTTATGGGTGAAAGAATGAGAGATGTGGTATAACCGTCATAAATCATCTAATGCTTTTGCAGTTTTTATTTTACGACATTAGAAATTACTTGGTACGTGTAATCTTTAAATCCGACTATAAAAATAAATCAAATCATACGTTTAAGCATTTGTCGTTGTCTACTAATCTTTCCCAACCACTCATACACTTCCAGGGAAGCATTTCCCACAATTTATACAACCAACAAATCAAACAATCCAGTCAGCTCTCATCAAATCAATGTAATTGTATTTTGTTTTTGTAGATTTTCTTTTAGTTTTTATTTTGGATGCTGGAGAAATAATTCAAAATGTTACTGTTGCTGTATTGTTACAAGTCTAAAAATAAGAGTGAACGGTTCCTTCAAAATTTGTTATTTCTGATGAAGTATTTTTTTATTTATCAGAATTCAGGATTTACAGTTGAGGTCCTGTATCCATTTTAAGAATTATGTGCAACAATCTTGTATCGACAATGAAGTATAAATCTCAAAAATGAATGTGGATCGAAATTTATGAAACAACTTCACATCGCACAATGCGAGAACCCATTTCCTCATCCTGATCTCCTCTTACTTAGTGGACAAAGAAATGCTATCTCTTGATAGCCTATTGAAACAACAATTCGGATGCGGTTCCGGCTAAATTTTTGTTTTAATCACACAATGCACAAGTACCAATAGGCCCCATATTAGGAACTATTGGTAGTATGACAATAAAGTCTCTGGTGAAACTTCGAAGCATTGAGATTTAAAAATTGTATATATTTAGAATATTTCAAGTCTTATTTGTGCTGAATTAAATACAGAAATATATTTGAATTTAGGCAAATAGTGAGCTTAAAAGCCCATTCCTGAGGAACATTTTTATATAGAATTTGAAGAGTTCATCTAGTTGGAAAATAATATATTTCTTATGTGACAGTAAATCAACTTAAAAGACAAAATTCTCATATCTATGTGAGCATCTCGAAAAACAAATAGAGGATACCTCTCCCCCCAGATCCTATTCGTCCTACATTTTCTTCATGAAAACGTTTCTTGAGTATATCTTAATACTTTCATTTCTAGACCCCTTAGATATTCGATAAATAATATTTGCTTTGTATGGGAGCTATTTCTTCCCCTGCTCATATCCGTCATAAATTTTTTCTGGTAAAAACGTTTCTTGAGAAAATTATTGAGGCCGTTTATGAAAAATCTCGGCATATTTCTTCTTCTAATCTCCTATCAGATATGCATTTTGTTGGCAAAACAAAATCTTGTTAAAGTGTTTAGGACCAAATTTAAAAATATCGTATAATAGTTTTTTAGGTAATTAGTAACTAATATTTTTTTGTTTGGGGGTATCTCTTCCCAATCCATTTTATATTTTTGGATACAATTTGAAAGATCTGTTAGAATTTCAACAAAATCTGTGTAGTAGTTTAGCTACATTTCAAAAGGCCGACGAAAAATCTTAATATAAAAAATCAAATATAAATAACTGATTCCATAAACACATTCCCTTTTAAAGGCTTTCATAAGTTTTAATAAATTAAAAAAAAATTGACAAAAAAAATATAAAATTTGGACACGAAAAACTATTGCCGAGGTCGGTCAAAAAATATAATTTTAATATAAATATCTCTTAAACTAAAAGAGATATCCTACCCATAAGACATAACAAAATTCATTAGTCAATTCAGATATAGGAAATCTGGGTATTTTTAAATATTTCTATAAATGGATGTGTTCATCTTTGGGACTCTGTAGAGGGGTCCCCATTTAAGTACAAAATGTCCAAGCTTAAAATTTTTACTAGCAATTCGGAAGTTACAGATTTATTTCGATTTCATTTGTCATTTGAAGTACTATTTTCCACTACTTTCTCAACAATTGAATTCACTTTGTTCTTTTTTTCTTCAAAACTTTCTTTTAACTGTTTGTAAAAATACCATTAAAGGCTTTCTAAATAGCCAGTCCATCGTCACTCTGGAATATGAATTTTCAAAAATTCTTGTTCACTTCATCTCTTTAACCTCCGCATATATATCATATAAAATTATTTTTGGCTTGTTCCATTTCCACAATTCTAAGTTTTGTCTGCACCATTTTCACACACACATATATAAAGTCATATTTATGTGAGATGTAGTATGATGTATATATATATTTTATGATGATATAATTCAAACATTTACGTGGGATGTTAAATTCTTCTTTATACAACAATATAAAATAAAACATTTATACTCTAAATATAAAACTCCAACAACTCCAAACGTTTTGTATTGTTGAGGTTGTTATACACTACATTACCATAGGTGGTGGGTATAATGTGCATTTGTGCAGAGCAACTTCCTGAGTTAATTAAAGCAAGTCCATTAGTCCGGCTTGCAGTCCATTTAAAGCTAGTTCGCAAAGTACAGATCGCAGTTTTAAAGATATCATAATGATATTGACACGTGCTATTATCTTGGTTCAGGGATGACGTCTATTGAAAGTGGTTATGATAGGTCCATTATTTCTCATAGGTCCCATTCAACTACCCTTCCAAATATTATATTGAGATCAAAAATATTTAGCCAAAATTGTTGTGCGAAGTTATACGATGGTCTGGAATTATGGTTTCTTCTATCTTCCATTTAACTCTCCGGAAAATAAACACAATTTCACATAATTGTTAGTATCACAATAATATATTGCACACATAAGCATAAATAAGAAAATCAAATTATACGAGGGTCGTTTAAAAAGTTGTCGTAGCAGTCGTTTACAAAAAACAATGTGGTGTAGGGGTATAACATAGTCGGGCTTGACCGACTATAACATTTTTACTTGTCTTTACTACAGTTTCTTTTCCTTTTGAGATAAATATATTCTAGGTGCCATAAATAATGGCAGAAATGAAACAATGCATAAATACAACACAATCAAGAAATATTAGATTAAGAGCAGAAATACAGTCTTTTAGATTTCATTAAAACTCTGCTCCACAATGTAACACACATACACACATGTACTTACATATATTTCTTTATGTTTTCTATTTCTGTTAACAATAAACAACTGGAATTTTTGCTATAAAATAGATTTCTTAGAAAAAATTTCAAGATGAACTCATAAAATTGTTGTTTAGTACTGATGCCATAATGAAAATTGTTGAGAAAAATAAAAAAATGTGTAATAAATGTTTTATTTTCTCTCACATACATATACACACATACACATGATGTTAAAAATATTTGCATATGTGTTTGTACGTATGGATGTGTTTATCTTTCTCAGATTTTGATACATTTTAAACACAAAATCTGAGAAGAAGATACAAAAAAAGATCAAGTTCAAAGGAACTTCCTCTTTTGATATGGGAAATTAAAATTTTAAGTGATTTTGTAATGTAATGAAATAATAAAATGTAACATATGCGATTGTCATAACAGCGATAATATTATATCGGGAAATTTTATGTGAAATATGTTTATTATGAAAGGTTCAGGTGCCTTTATTTCTTGGTATTTAACATTTATGCGGGAAAATTGATTGTTTGGAATATAAAATAGATTTTTTGATTTCTTCTACGGAAGAAGATCAAATTGCAGAAAATTGAAATGTTTTATGTAGAAAAAAGACATGAAATGATATAATTATTTTTAAAGCTTGTTCGGATTACGTTAGTAAGATGAAGATGAAATAGGTAAAAATTTTGATTAAGGTGTAAAATTCCAACTACATGGATGACCTAAAATTTTGCCCATATAAAGGAAATATATTAATATGAACATACTGGTAGATATTACCGGGAGAATTAGTTCACAAATATATTATTTACATATTTATATTTTATGTTGAACATTTATTTTGTAGACAAAATTGGGAAAAATGCTGATTTTAATAGTTTCTTTTTCTAAAAAAAAACCTGCCATATCTTTGAAAAGCAAGTAACAAATCATTCCTTTGCGTTTAGAACCAAGAAACAAAGAAATTCCTGGCAAATGTAATATGTTAAGGAAGGCCAATCAGACTAAAACGAATATTATTGACACCAATGTATATAATAAGTAATGTCAAGAAAGAATCCCTTTCCCACACAGTTAGTTACTTTTCATATAGCTTTTGTAATGCTATCAATTTTGCAAACGAACAGAAATAGAAGAAAAAGCTGATTTAGAATATTTGGATTGTCATTTTTGATATTTCTGTGTATTTCGTGCTTAACACCATAATGAAACTCTTTTTTCTTTTTTGGTGAGATCAGGAGGGTATTTGGTATTGTGAGCTATAGAGATTGTAACACAATTGATTTGTTTGAAGAGAAAGAACTACAGAAAACGTAATCATAAATTTCCTTCATTACAGCACTCGGCCATATAGAGTAAGCTGGGTGAAAGACTACTTGGGAAACAATGTATTCAAACATCAGTTCTCTTCGTGACCTAAATCGTGACTCTTTTAACTATGACTCGTATTTGTTAACTTCAGAACTGAGTTTCAAAATGTGAATTGATTCAGTACATAAACGCGAAATTTCGGTTTCTTTTCTTTTGAAAATAAACCTGTAATCAGTTGATCGGTTACATATATTTGTATTTAATTTAATAAAATTATAGCATAGAAGTATGGCATTCTAACTATGACATTTTGGACACCATTGTGGCTTTATAGGACTCTCTATAATTTTTTTAATAAAATTTATCCAGACTACAAAAAAAATTTGGATTGTACAGGTAAAAAAAAATAGTATGAAAACGCTGCTTGAATAATTTCAGAAATAAAATATACATCTAAAAACTCTTTTCCTGAAAGTGACCTATACCGATCCTACTATGTGCAGCGTCGCCAATTCTTGAATAGTATAAGTGGCTAAATCATTTTAAAATACTGGTTAAAACCTTAAAATAAACTTAAAATAAAAACAAAAGTAATTAATTTATTAAAAAAATGTTGTTAATTAAACTATTTAAAAAATACTAATAATTTTTTATAAATAATAAATTAATATAAGAATGCTTTATTCGGCTACGCCGAATCTTCAGTGCCCTTCACCACAAACGCGTATGAAGTAAACATATACACATATATTCAAATGCATACATATACATAAATGAAAATTTTTCTTAAATATAACAAAGAAACTAAACCGATATTGATCATTTCGGTAATAATGAGGTGCATACAGCTTAATCTTTCAGCAAAAAATTTAATGACAAAACTGATTTTACTGCTTTTAAATAAGAAACTGCTCGGGACAATGACAAATACTTAAACCAAATTACACTGAACCCTGTAAAATATTGTAGATGTAAAAGTGCCAACAACAGACAGACAAACGACATAGCTAAATCAACTTATTTTTTGATTTGATACAAGAATATAAATATACATTATGGGTTTTAGATGATTCCTTCTTAGCATTACATACGGAATGACAAAGTGAATATACCCTCCTCTCCACTTGTGATGATGGAGGCTATAAAAATAAAATTATTTATAAAATCAGATTCATCAAAAATATAATTCGTAATTGATCCAAAATTCTGGAAACTAACTTTCTAGTTGATACTTTAGGAAAAGATTTATTCTTAGTTAATTAAAAAAAAAACCTTCAGAGACAAATTTACCGCTAGTTATAGGGAACGATATACAAATTTAATCAAAATTGTATGAAGTACTTCCTTTTCAAAAGTTTTATGGACACTTTGACGTGTCAGTTTAGCCCGCATAGGAATGCCTAAGTGTAAATAAAAATGGCTAAAAAATATTTAATGGCTAAATTAGGTATTCGGTGGTTAAGTCCGACTGAAATTGGCGAATTTAATAAACTCTTAAGGCCTAAATTGGCAAAACCGATTACATGAACACATATTGTGCTAATCCCTTTCCTTATTACACTTTTGAAAAATTTCCTAAACTCTCTCTGAGGATTGGTCAGATATTGCTCAATAATTATTTTCTTATAGAAACCGATATTATTCTTTCTTAATGTTTCACATAGAACAACAAACTTATTACATCACAGAGTATAAACATTTTTCAAATTTTCAAAAATGTTTTTTTTTTCACATTTTGTAACAAAAATTTCGGATCATAAATTATATATTATATCAGTCATATTTTCTTTATGGTTTTCACTTAAACTTTTTTTCAAAAACCATAGAGAAGATAAACAAAAATTTTTTGTACAAAAATAAACATGATTTTGCTTTCCTTTTTTTCCTTCTAAAGAATACTTTGCTTTATAATATTTCCGTTCCATAGAAATGCATAAAGAATACAGAAAGAAAACGCATAGAAAACAAACTTTCAACCAACAAAAATAAAGAAAATACAAATAAAGAGGATGAACACATAAAAGAAACAGACTAAAAGAAAACTAGACACAAGACACACAGAAAAGTATATTTAATGCACAAGTGCAGGAAAAACGACTAAGGATGTTATAGTCGGTGAAGCCCGACTATTTGATATCCTACACCACAATGTTATAAATAGTAGTTACGAAAAATGTATGAACGATCCTCGTATAATTTAATTTTCTGGTTTATTCTTAACTGTGTGGTTCATTATTGTGAAATTAACATTTTTGTGAATTTTATGCGTTTTAAAATTAAAGAGCAAGAAGAAATTATGGACCGCCCCTGGTATAATTTTGCGCATAAATGTTTGCTTATATTTATCTAAGTTTCAATAGTTATTATTACAATACCGACCGAATCTCACATATACGATTTATGTGTAAATGTAAAGCGATTCGTTTTAATCGCTTTACATTTAGGACTCTTTTGTTCTTAAAATCCAATTTCGGGAGAAACATTTGTATGGGAAATTCCTAAAATATTGGACCAAATATGACAAAATTCAAGAAGCTGTGTCTCTGGTGCTAAGTAATAATATATATCAAATTTCATCAGGATATCTCAAAAATTAAGACCTCTAGACCTGCGACCAATTTATAACATTTGCATAGACAGCCAGCTGTACAGATAGATAGACAGACAGACAGATGGACGGACATCGTTAAATCAAATCAGAAAATGATTCTGATTCCAACGGTGTACTTAGAGATGGGAGTAACACCATTTTTGCACCATGTTACAAACGTCAGTATAGTACCCCAACCACTTACAGTGGTGTAGGGTATAAATATAGTAAAGTCGGTATACTTTTTTAGAAAATGCTGTTATCAAAGATAAATAATATTTTTTTGCATAAAATTCATGAGAAAAAATTTTTTTTAATTGAAATATTTAGACGGAAGTTTTGAATATAAAATCTACGATAATAAAAGTTCTAAAAAAATCTAAATAAAAGTGTTAAATTTAATAAAAGACAAATTTTTGAGTCTAGAACTAATTTTCTTTTTCCATATTTGTTTGTAAGAGATTTTCTTTAACTTACAGGAGAAACATTCATTGATTATTTCATTTATTATAATCGTATGCAAATGCCTTACGGAATTGTATCCATGTAGTTGTAATGGTTTAGTTTGTTTAACAGGAAATGAAAAATTCCTGTTACCGGAAACTTAACAATTTCTTGTGACAAAATTATATTTTATAGAACTTAAAGTGGTTCAAATCAATAAATATATTATTTGCAAATGTTTTAATTTAATAAAAATTAAAAGTAAAATTAAGAAAGTGAAATTTACATGGGAAATTTTATTATTTCTTTTTAATGAAGTTTTACTCGAATTTTTAAAAAAGATGCAAATATTTTTATATAAATATTCTGCATTGTATTACTGAAAGAGAATAAGGGCCCTAGACAAGATATATTTTCAACTGTATTTATTATATTATTTTATATAAATAATAAATTAATATAAGAATGCTTTATTCGGCTACGCCGAATCTTCAGTGCCCTTCACCACAAACGCGTATGAAGTAAACATATACACATATATTCAAATGCATACATATACATAAATGAAAATTTTTCTTAAATATAACAAAGAAACTAAACCGATATTGATCATTTCGGTAATAATGAGGTGCATACAGCTTAATCTTTCAGCAAAAAATTTAATGACAAAACTGATTTTACTGCTTTTAAATAAGAAACTGCTCGGGACAATGACAAATACTTAAACCAAATTACACTGAACCCTGTAAAATATTGTAGATGTAAAAGTGCCAACAACAGACAGACAAACGACATAGCTAAATCAACTTATTTTTTGATTTGATACAAGAATATAAATATACATTATGGGTTTTAGATGATTCCTTCTTAGCATTACATACGGAATGACAAAGTGAATATACCCTCCTCTCCACTTGTGATGATGGAGGCTATAAAAATAAAATTATTTATAAAATCAGATTCATCAAAAATATAATTCGTAATTGATCCAAAATTCTGGAAACTAACTTTCTAGTTGATACTTTAGGAAAAGATTTATTCTTAGTTAATTAAAAAAAAAACCTTCAGAGACAAATTTACCGCTAGTTATAGGGAACGATATACAAATTTAATCAAAATTGTATGAAGTACTTCCTTTTCAAAAGTTTTATGGACACTTTGACGTGTCAGTTTAGCCCGCATAGGAATGCCTAAGTGTAAATAAAAATGGCTAAAAAATATTTAATGGCTAAATTAGGTATTCGGTGGTTAAGTCCGACTGAAATTGGCGAATTTAATAAACTCTTAAGGCCTAAATTGGCAAAACCGATTACATGAACACATATTGTGCTAATCCCTTTCCTTATTACACTTTTGAAAAATTTCCTAAACTCTCTCTGAGGATTGGTCAGATATTGCTCAATAATTATTTTCTTATAGAAACCGATATTATTCTTTCTTAATGTTTCACATAGAACAACAAACTTATTACATCACAGAGTATAAACATTTTTCAAATTTTCAAAAATGTTTTTTTTTTCACATTTTGTAACAAAAATTTCGGATCATAAATTATATATTATATCAGTCATATTTTCTTTATGGTTTTCACTTAAACTTTTTTTCAAAAACCATAGAGAAGATAAACAAAAATTTTTTGTACAAAAATAAACATGATTTTGCTTTCCTTTTTTTCCTTCTAAAGAATACTTTGCTTTATAATATTTCCGTTCCATAGAAATGCATAAAGAATACAGAAAGAAAACGCATAGAAAACAAACTTTCAACCAACAAAAATAAAGAAAATACAAATAAAGAGGATGAACACATAAAAGAAACAGACTAAAAGAAAACTAGACACAAGACACACAGAAAAGTATATTTAATGCACAAGTGCAGGAAAAACGACTAAGGATGTTATAGTCGGTGAAGCCCGACTATTTGATATCCTACACCACAATGTTATAAATAGTAGTTACGAAAAATGTATGAACGATCCTCGTATAATTTAATTTTCTGGTTTATTCTTAACTGTGTGGTTCATTATTGTGAAATTAACATTTTTGTGAATTTTATGCGTTTTAAAATTAAAGAGCAAGAAGAAATTATGGACCGCCCCTGGTATAATTTTGCGCATAAATGTTTGCTTATATTTATCTAAGTTTCAATAGTTATTATTACAATACCGACCGAATCTCACATATACGATTTATGTGTAAATGTAAAGCGATTCGTTTTAATCGCTTTACATTTAGGACTCTTTTGTTCTTAAAATCCAATTTCGGGAGAAACATTTGTATGGGAAATTCCTAAAATATTGGACCAAATATGACAAAATTCAAGAAGCTGTGTCTCTGGTGCTAAGTAATAATATATATCAAATTTCATCAGGATATCTCAAAAATTAAGACCTCTAGACCTGCGACCAATTTATAACATTTGCATAGACAGCCAGCTGTACAGATAGATAGACAGACAGACAGATGGACGGACATCGTTAAATCAAATCAGAAAATGATTCTGATTCCAACGGTGTACTTAGAGATGGGAGTAACACCATTTTTGCACCATGTTACAAACGTCAGTATAGTACCCCAACCACTTACAGTGGTGTAGGGTATAAATATAGTAAAGTCGGTATACTTTTTTAGAAAATGCTGTTATCAAAGATAAATAATATTTTTTTGCATAAAATTCATGAGAAAAAATTTTTTTTAATTGAAATATTTAGACGGAAGTTTTGAATATAAAATCTACGATAATAAAAGTTCTAAAAAAATCTAAATAAAAGTGTTAAATTTAATAAAAGACAAATTTTTGAGTCTAGAACTAATTTTCTTTTTCCATATTTGTTTGTAAGAGATTTTCTTTAACTTACAGGAGAAACATTCATTGATTATTTCATTTATTATAATCGTATGCAAATGCCTTACGGAATTGTATCCATGTAGTTGTAATGGTTTAGTTTGTTTAACAGGAAATGAAAAATTCCTGTTACCGGAAACTTAACAATTTCTTGTGACAAAATTATATTTTATAGAACTTAAAGTGGTTCAAATCAATAAATATATTATTTGCAAATGTTTTAATTTAATAAAAATTAAAAGTAAAATTAAGAAAGTGAAATTTACATGGGAAATTTTATTATTTCTTTTTAATGAAGTTTTACTCGAATTTTTAAAAAAGATGCAAATATTTTTATATAAATATTCTGCATTGTATTACTGAAAGAGAATAAGGGCCCTAGACAAGATATATTTTCAACTGTATTTATTAACACTATAAGGGATACATTGATGCACTTTATACACTTTTAGCCTCTGTATTTACTCCGTAGCAGTGGAACAGTTAGAATTATTGTACCAATGTATAAAAAGTGTCGGAAGATCTTACAAAAGCTATAGAAATATCAAATTATTGAAGCTTTTTTAAAAATTTTCAAAAAGCTCGTACAACATTTTAGAAGAATATCAGGAAGAGTTTCGACTGGTTTAACAACAGATGAACAGTTCCTTTTGAAACTGAACTGAGAGAAATATCACAATTGTGGAAAATAAGCCCACAAGTATTTTCCGAATAAAGAATATCTACTAAACTCAAATTCAATTATATAACTTTTAATAATGTTACAGACGATTATAAATGGTATTTACGAAAAATTTATAAATTACCCTCGTTAACCTTCTATTCTGGTTTATACAATACGTTATTATGACATTATTATTTGTGTGAAGCTTATTAGTTTTGAAAATAATTTTCTCTATGGTGTCATATTACGCACATCGATAGTTGTTTATATTTCTCTTAATTTTATCAAATATTATTAATCAACAATACCAACGTATTTGTAAGATTTAAGCCTTTCAAGTGATAATCGGGGTGGTATTTGACCTATGAAAAATAATGGCCCGATCCTCATATAGTTCACCATATTATTTTTGAACATTATGGCAAATGATAAAATCAATTATAAAATGATTTCACAATAATAATGACTGATGTAACCTTAAAACACTTCTCGGGTGTGTATTTGTATGGGGGCTATGTGAATTAATGAATCCATAATCACAAATTTCAATGGGAAAACATCTTAACACAATTTCATCACGATAACTTTTATATTGCGATCTGCATTATGTTCCCAAGGTTCACAAGCCGTACAGGTGAACGTGCATAGTTAAATCTGTGCATAGATAGTGATTCTGAAAACGGAATACTTTTTTGCCCTTAAAAATATCTAAACAAATGCCTAATAATCATCTTAGGATATACGTCGAACTGGTAGATAGGAATGACCGTCATATGGTTTAGTAATTAATATAAACATAATCAGAATATATATAAACAAAATCAGAACCAAATATGAGGTGGGTATCAACAGCTAAGAACAGACGGCATATTCAAAATCTTAAAATAGGAATCTAAAGATTCCTTTTTAAAAGAATTTTCATTTGTTTTAAATGTAATTTTAAGTAATAACAACTTATTTTACTTGTGTGCTCTACAAAAAAATTAGCTGGAAAGACAGAATATGTCTGTAACAAATAATATTAGAGGCACTATATGACGTACCTCTGAATTCAGTTAGTGATGAGACTACATCTTTGGAAAAACCTGTAAATAAAGGTGAATATAAAAGATATTTCGAGTTAAAAGAAGATCATAAATTATGTGACAGTGGTAAATCGCCTGTTCGCAAAAGCTTTGCAAGATCAATCTTTTTATTGAGATAACCAACATCTTTTGTCTGTGATTCGAAGGTTAGCATGTCAGCGAGTATATCCACACATTTATGCTTACCTAACTCTTCGAAATTTAGTAGCATGACATATGTTATGCAACTACTACACTTTCTCATCTAATTAGTTTCTACGGTCACTGCGCATTATGAAAAATTATGGCCCTACATTCGTAGGATTTGATTATATTATTTGTAGTTGTATAAATTATACTTATTTAAAATATTTTTTTCACACTCATATATATGAGATTTAGCTTAAGAAAATTATAGGATATTTAGGTAGGGTGATTTCTGTTTACGTAGATTTTAAGCATAGAAAATATCACAATACTAATATTTTTAAAAAAATCTGTGTGGGAGCTATAGTCAACTGAGGACCATATTTAATTAAAATATATTCATATCTGTGATTTCCAGAAGACATTTGTATTGAAACTATCTGAAATATTGGACCAAACATGACCAATTTGTATAGGTTTCGACCTTGACATAAAATAATAATATTTACCAAATTTCATCAAAATAACTCAAAAACGTTCACAACGTTTACATGGACAGCCAGCCGGAGGGAGAGACAGATAGGCGGACATCGTTAATTTGACTCAGAAAGTGATTCTGAGATGAATGGTATACTTATATGTGGGGGTAACACAATTTCTTCCAACGATAAAAATATCAGCATAAACGTATAATATGGTGGTGTAGCTTATAAAAAGTAAATATATATTTGTAAAGTTTTCAAATCTCAAATTCTAATTGTCCATAATTTATAACTGTATACATATGTATGTAAGGAAACATACAGAATTTCTATTTTGGATATTTCCGTATGAAAAATTGACTTTTTAAATGAATTTCCAATAAATATCGTTTTTAGTTTAACTTTTATAAATTTTCAAATTCGAAATTTTAAGTTTTTTACAAACTTTTGACATCAAATGACATTTGAAGGAAATTGACAAATTTTGAACCTTTATGTCCAAACACTTTCACAAATACCAAATACTTTTGAATCAATTCATACTCCAGTTGGTCCAAGCAGGAGCCAACATTACTCCAAATTAACCGAAAACATTCAGGTTTAAATTAAATTAAGATATCTTTAATGGTTTAAAAGTTACAGAGTTATTTTAAAACCAGTAAAACTGATTATTTGGCTATACATCATATTTATTACATACACAGTGACAAACACAAACAATATATAAACATTTTTCTTAAACACAAGAACCCTTAATGAGTAAAAAAATTAGTAAAATTTTTGGCTAAAAGTTATTTTCTACTTAATCGATATTTATAATTTTTTTGAACGATAATGGAGTACATTTAGCATAAAATGTCTGGAATATTTTATTTTACGGAGTTTTTCTCTTTAACTTAGAGTTCTTCAAATATCAGTCTATATTAGTACTAAACCCATAATTTTAAAGGTTTTCAGGACAATGCAAAATACTCAACCTAACTTCAATGAGCTCTGTGCATTATTATAGATGAGAGCAAACCGGCAACAGACAGGCATTCAGACGTACAAAACTAAATAGACTTAGATTTTGCTATGATGCAAGAATATATACTTATATACTATACATATATAAAATATATGTATGGTGAAGGGTATAAAAATGTATATGAAAACACTGTGCGTTGATATTGCAAAAATATTTGATTTAATTTAAAAAAGAAATGAAGGCAGAAATTTATTTTCAAAATTTAATCGAGTTTGTTTTTATAGCTATTATTTAATACATCAATCAGTGTGCTGTAGGGTATTTCAGAGATGGTCTTGACCGACTATATATTTCTGATCCGCAAAATACTAAACCTCAATTTATGATAAACTCTTGGTAAATTCCATTCTTTATAATCTTTATAAATTCAACATAATTTCTATTTAAAGTTTATTAAAAATTTTTATTAAAACTCTCAATTATTACTGTTTATATGTTTTAAAATATTCTCTTTTTTTCAAACAATATTAAATATATTATTCTCTGGTTTATTTGAAAAAATTATAGAAAATTGATTTACAATTTATTCATTTTTATTTATTTATTTACATATTTAAATGTTTTGTAAATTTCATTATTGTTATACTCTACACCTACATAAGCAGAGAAGAGAGTGTATTAGCTTTGTCATTCTGTGTGTAACGTTAAGAAGGAATCATCTCAGATCACATAGTATTTTTATATATTCTTGCATCAAATCAAAATCTTAGCCGATTTAGCTATGTCCGTCTGTTTGTCTGTTGTTGGCACACTCCACATCTACAATAATTGAGAATTTCCTATTTAAAAGTCAGCAGAATTGCTTCAGTATATTAAAAGTTATAGACAAACATCTGAGACATCCTCTAAGATCTAGCGAAGATTTCTCGTAAAACCCCGTATTAGATAAATTAGAAAAATTAAAATTCTAATTGGGAATAATAAAGTTATATGTACTTCATATGTATATGTGGGAGTGAGTGAGTACAAAACATAACGCATTTATGGCTGAGGGTATTGAAGATTCGGCATAGCCAAATACAGTATTATTTCTCGTTTAGTTTTAACAAAAGAACACCCTTAATATTCCCTCTATATAAAATTGATGTAAATATGTATGTGTTATTGTATAAATATTTCTAATTGAATCAAATTAAATATATAAACTAAATAAAATCATTTTATTTAAATAAATTCTATTGTATTTGTAATATAATACTTTTATTATGGTATTTTATTATTTTAAATATTTTAAGTGAAAATGTATGTTTCCGAGTTTAAGCAAAAATTTAATTTTGAACGAGAGAAAAATAATAATAATTTTCTATTATTTATTTAATTTAGAAATAAATTAATGAAATTATGAATTTGGCTAAATTATTTATGTCCATAGAGTATAATGGCGATTGTCAATAGTTACATATATTGAAAGAGAAAATATTATGGAAAATGTAATTTATTTATATTAATTTTTAATGCCGAAACATTTTTGTTGGAGATTATTTATTATGTAATTGTTTTAACAAATATTTAGAAAGTGAAGCGATTTTTACTCTACTCCACCTCAGCACAGTTGTTTCGAAATGCTTTTATGGAAATAATTTTGTAATTTTAGTCCCATAAAAAATTTAAAAATTAAATTTTACGTAGAAATTTTTGAGCTGTTTAAGCAATTGATTTGAAAAGGTGCTCAGTTCCTAGTAGATCCTCTCGGTTACCTTGGGTATAACATTTAGAAATAGAAAAAATTGCATTAATTTCTGGTATATCTCTTATAGTTTTAGAAATATTTAGGCAAAAGTAAAACATTGGTCAATATTTGGATCAGTACGAAAAGGTTTGCCTGTTTGTCTGTCTTGTCCTTGTTCCTTTAAAAAATGTAATGATTTGATATCGGAGACAACCACAAAATGCTGAAAAATATAGCGCAAAAAATCTATTATTTGATCTAGCTCCCATGAATATATCCAATGACCCCACTTCACAGAATAGTGTAATTTGTTTTCTGATGCAATATCTTCAACTCATGCGATTGTTTGCATAATGTTAATGTTGGAGGGTATCAAGGATCCGGTTAACTGGCGTCAGTTTTTTTATTTTAACTTAAAAAAAAACTAAAAAAAGCAAAGCGAAAATGGGACACAAATTTCTTTCTCCCTGGCTGTACATGAAATTATACAAGATATCTTATAAAAGCGTTTTTTAAAAAGATTTGCAACGACTATATAGAATATAAAATACAAAAAGTAAATTTTTTTTTTTTTTTTTTTTTTTTTTTTTTTGATTAAAATATCTGAAGTGTCCAAAAATATTAAAGGGGGACTGAATATATCGTGACTGACTGGAAAGAAGTCTAAAATCATCCAAATCAACTTTAAGTCGGTCGGTATTGGTCAGTCGATGGGTTGACATTATTCTCTTCTTAGAGTTACATATATCCTTATAAATGTAAAATACCTTCATAATCAAACAGAAGCCGCGATAGAGGAGATTACACTTTTGTAGCTTCAAAAGAAGTCGTTAAATGGAACACGATATTCGCAGATATCCTGATGTCGGCATTGTCAATTGATCTAATCCAGGCAAGATTTTACTAATCAATTGAAGTTATTTCGTTTTTCCGACAATTATCTTCACTAAGAGATCACGATTTTTCCGAGCTGTCGCTTTCATATTGATGCCGTAGAGCAGATTCTTGAATTCAAGAGATTTTAATGCTTCCGGACTGCAACTAACTTCCACAGATAAGTTTAATATTCACGTACCTATTTTAGAACTATTCTGGGATAACCGAATATTTCCAATGTGATACAAACAGCCGCTGTGAAGCTTGTCTCACTGTTATGCGTATAGAAGATAACATTTCTTCTGAATATTCTAAAGCACTTTTCTAATCAGATATAAGATGAAATATCTAGAAAACCAAATATCCACAGGGTTGGTAGCGAAGTTTCTCACGGAAATAGGTGTTTGAGGACAAAAGCTCAAATACATGAGCATAATACCAGTGGTATCAAGTGTACTTGGGTACTTAATAGTTTAGAATCTATAGATTTGAAATTCATTAAATATAAAGACGTACTAAGCGTATATTGATGTCAAGCCTTGATTAAATTTTGGATTGCTTTAAGACAATATTAATATCGATATGTAATATGTAAGTATAAAATAGAATATGATGTGTTTAATGAGCGATACATATATACAATTTATTGAGATTTATACCCAACTTAATTCCTATTGCCTTTCTAAATGACACATTTTTGCTACTTTATTCTATTTCCACGAGAGTGTGCTATCCAAAGTGATGTTCAGACGTGTTCGAATTCCGGGATTTTGTATCTTAAAACGATCAAAATGATATTTCAACTACTAATAACTACTTAAACTCATTCATTTAAATACTTTTTCATCAATGACAAATGTAGATATTATTACTGTTGGTGTCATTGAATCTTATGAATTCACAATTCATATTTTTTATAATATTTTTCTAACGAATCATTCAACTCTTAAAGGTCCTTTCTGTCCATTATGTGGCTACAAATTGTGAAGGTTATGCAAACAAAACATTGCATGTGGCTGTTGATACTTCTTTGTAATAAAAATGTATGTAAAAGTATTTTATCATTGTCCATATAATAAATGTCGCAATTAATTATCCTTAGCATTGTTTTACAACGTATATATCAACTGTCACCCTTGGCTGGTTACTGTGTATTTTTTACACTGTTCTTTTTTTGTATGATATGTTTTTTTAATAATAAAAATATAACACAAAAAATGTTACTGAAAAGAGAAAAAATATTGTAATATTTTATGCTTGAAAACCAACTAGAAAAGGGAATAAAACAAACAATTTACATTGCGTTTGACCACTTTATTATGTAAATTAGTTTTTTTAATTTCTATTTTTAATGTTTAAAATGAATTAATGAAATAACCCGCCTGATCTCAGTTTGAAAATTTATTAATTTTCGTAAAAATAAATTATTCTAGAACAAAAGTATTCGAAAAATTATTGAAATTTATAAAATAAACGAATATTCATTATTGTGAACACTTTCTGATGTTTTGTAGAAACTAGATATTCGCGATATTGCCGAGAATTATAAAATTATTAATCTTCAAAATCTCGAATGTTATTCGAAAAAAATCTCGAACAAAAATATTATCAAAAATTTTGTAATTACTAATCAAAATGGGTTAAAACTTATATCCATTTTGTTTTTAATTGAGGTTAAGAAAACACATTTGACATTTTTAATGAAGTTGCAAAACAATTAAATAAAGAGGAGCAGCAAATAAAAAGTGCATAGGAGGTTCTCGCATTATTCTGGGAATTTCTCAAAAAAACTTATAACAAAATTTAGATTTAAAGATAAAGATTTAGAAAAAATAATTAAAAAACCCTTCAATACGACAATATCTTTTCGTCGACAGTGCTTGAAATTCATAAAGTACTAATTACACAACTACAGACTTTTCACACTGCTTCAAACATACTCTACCATGAGTGGTAGTGCTATTATGCGTTTTGCAGATGTTTGTAATGGACAAAAAAAATAGTCCTACCACCACTTTTGAGTGCACCGTTCAACTCAGAATCACTTCCTGGGTCTAACTCCTACATCATCCTCCAGAAAAAAACACATAAATTTCACATATTGCACACATAAGCAAGTTGGGCTTTACCGACTATAATATTTATACTAATTTTTACATAGATACGACCCAGCAACAAGTTTTAGATAATACTAAAAAGTAGGAATGCTAAGTATGGCTGAGTCAAATCTTTTATTACATCCAATAATTATGTACAAATGTTGAGTTGAAGATATTTTATGATTTCTCCTTTCATCATCTTGAACTCTAATTCCAAAGTTTTAGATTTTTTGTATCGAAAAAAATATATTTACTAATTCTCATCGGAAATTAATTTTTTCTTAAAAACATTTTTTGTAGCATCAGATTTTATAGGACTACGTTCAGATCCTTTCAAATTCGACCTTTTTTAATAAAAATTTTAAATTGAAGCTCCATGTTCTAAATTACTAAAACGTGGATTTAAAAACGGAATATAATCTTGGGAACTTTAAAGTGTTTGTTATTGTTTGGTATGACTTGCCCTGGCTTCCAATAAATATGGAGTTTATAAGACAAAAAAATTTTTTTAATAAATATTTTCTTCACTTTAAATTAGAATCACAAGGTCAATGTTTCCTGAAAATTTCAAACTTTCAAAGGAGTATGATCGAAAATTTCTTAACATATGAAATTTAGTGTTTAAATTTTTTATTTGACTGAAATTATTTTTACAATTAAAATTACTGTGTGATGAAAATCTGAACCCTTTTTTAGAAGCCTTCCATTAAGTTTTTTATAATGTTCTCTGTCATTTTGATCTAGTCCATCTCCGTTAAAGATCTACCATACATTAAAACATATTTTTGTGCCCCCACTGTCCTAAACCTCTCTGGGTGCAAAAAAACAACATTATTGTTCTTGTACCACTAAAGCAATTGTTTACCGTGGTGATGGGATGCCAAATCAAGCCAAAAATAAATAGATACATTATGACCTCTTATAAATAAAGCAGCATTTTTTGTATACATTTCTTGATATAAATCTCGATATTTATAGAACCCGTTGGTACTGAACTGTTTTCCAATATTTCTTCGAGCATCAGCTACATAAAATTTGACCAAAAATTTGCAAAAAATCTTCCTGTACATACCTTTCGTCATCCATTATGCAACAAGAATATTTTTCAGTAAATTTGACTTCAATTTTCGTGCTCTAATTTTTGCCTCAAAATTTTTGGCAGCCTTCATGTCAAGAACTTTTTGAGCCTTGCATTTTGGACAATTCCTTCTACCTAAGGCGATTCTACCGTTGCTTTCATTTATGATTAGATTGAACATTTTAGTTAATATTTTATTCTTTATTTGTATTATTTTTACCCTTTTCTGCACCAAATTTACTTTAAAAAATTATAAAAATTTTCAATCAAACGTCAAGACAAATCATGACTATTTTTTAATTTCGATAACTTAGTATTCACTCTTATTTGGGCTCACTAGAAACGCGATTTCCTTAGAAATGTGATCTCTTACATATTTTTTATAAAATTTAGTTAACAAGTACCCATTACTTTCAAAATTACAGATTTATTTCCTAAAACAGCGTTCTGGGATAATTGTGAACTCGATTTAACTATCAAATTGAAAATTGTAAAAAAGCCACAACCAATTCATTCAGGTAAATAGAAAGGAATATTTATCAAGCTCTAGAGCCAGTGCTATGGGATGCTTAAGAAAATAAAAATACCTCGAGCTGCAAGAATGGTAATTTATAGGCTTTTATCTGAAAATTTGGACGCCTTCTATATTGACCAACATGTCATACGTTTTGTCATGCTGTTCCAAAATTGCCATATTAGGATCGCTTTTGTAAATCAATATTTCATAAATCAATTTTATATATAAAAGTTTTTAATAATCCTTTGAATTTATTCTAAAATCAGACACAAAATAATAAATTTCCTAATTTATATAATTTATAACTGCTCACCATTTGAGATTTAATTAACGCCTTTATTAGAAAATTCACTACATAATCTACATATATTTCTCAACTGATATTTATTAGCAAATCTTCCTTGAAATTATTATAATATTTGAAGTGCAAATGACAATTAATTGTAAGTTTTAATCTCTCAGTGATTTGATCATTAATCATAAAACATTTCAATTAATTTATATAACTTTGTTTCTGTTAATGTTGTGTGAGTGTGTGTTTATGTGTATATGTTTATGTACGTTTTTGTGATAATCTTTTATCTTGATATACAAGGATATTTGTATTCATGTGTCCTTGTATTTTCATATCTTAAATTTTACTTGTTACACAGTTTGATATAAATATATAACATGACACAAATGGACAGAAAATACATTTACATGTGTATGAGTATAAACAATTTAACAATGATGATTTGGCGGTAAAGATATTAATTACCTTTATGGCAATTATTGTGAATTATGATTATGTTGTATATGTATGTGTTGTATTTATAATTATATACAGACTTAAAATTATACAACATGATGTCGAAATACATATACATACGAATGGATTTGTATGCGTATTAATATAGAAATTATATTGTTATACACCACCATAGGTGATGGGAGGTACTATGTGTTTGTGAAAATGTTTGTAACGTGAAACAAAATATGTGTTCCTACTACCACCTTTAAGTATACGGATCGACTCATAATCACTTCTTGATTCGATGTGCGTCCGCCCGTATGTCCGGCTGGATATCCATGTAAATTTTTTACCAAAGTATTGGTCGCAGTTTTGAAGATATCTTAATGAAATATGGCACGTAATGTTAAACGACCTATTCAAATTAATTATAATCAGTCCAATATTTTATATAGGCCCCATTAAATTCATAAATCTTAAACCAAATTTCGCAAACATAAATCTAACTATATTCAATAAATAATATTTAGTGAAATTAAGATAAATATAAGCCTAAATGTTAATATCATAGTAATATATTGCATACATAAGCATAAAAAAGAAAGCAAATTACACGAATGTCGTTCATAAATTTTTCCTAGCAGTCATTGAAACACAACCAACAATAGTCGGGCTTGATCGACTATAACATCTTTACTCGTTATACCTATACAGTTGTGGTTGATTTTATAGCAGTTGTATTTTTAATAGAATATAATGTTCTTCCATTCCGAGTCTAGAAAATAAATAAAAAATTAATTTTAATTTTTTATTTTTAAGTTATTTGAAGCCCTATAATTAATAGTGGACACTTATTAAGTATACGCGCTATGAAAAAATTTGTGTAGCCTATTTTAAGGGTCAATCATATATTTAAAAGGAAACACATGACGAATGAGCAATATTTTTTGTTATAAAAATTAAGTTCTACAAAACAATAAAAAAGGCCGATAATATTGGAATTATGAATAAACTGAATAAATATTTGCAAATCGTATTTTTTTGGAAAATGCTTGTATTTCTGTTTACATGAACACTATAATGAAATATGATCTCTTATTAGTTTATGAACTGGGAAAAGCTATTTACACGATGATTTCATCATAATTTTTAATGATTTTATAGCAATATTTTATTGAAACATTATAGTATTGAATGAATGAATGAATGAATGAATGAATGAATGAATATGAATATACAATCCTTAAATGTTATGAATACATTATAGAGAAATATAATTTCAATTCAATAAAATTGGTTCATACTTAAATATTTTATAAGCTTAAACCCTTTCCGGGAAGGGGGCCATATATGGTAGATATATCAATTTATGGACCGATGGTCATCGTATTAGCTATATATATTAAACAGAAAAGAAATCTTGCCAGTATATTAGTTTTCTAATACATTAATTTCTAATTATTTAACTTAACCAGTCAAATATGATTCGATATTAATGAATATATTATTTCCGGCTCTTATTAAAATGCTTTAATTTTAAATAATGTATGTAAGAAAATTCATTTTAGATATAAGTTTATAGTTTTACCTCTATTGGAGCGATATAGTCAGTCTTAGGAAATCCTTGGAACAATAACAAACAATCTGGCAAAATTTCATTGAATTCTAATTAATTCTTTCAAAGATACATACAAAAAAATCCCGGCATCATTTTCCCGTGAAAAAAAAACAAATTTTATATGAAGACCTCTTCTTCCAGGACGTTATAAAGAATATACAATACACAATATTATGCAAAATGTTATTTGGTTGTCATAATTGTTTGTGTAAAGTTATATTTGATTTCAATCTAAATATCTTGCAAACTACTAAACAGCCGAACCCTTCCATAACCATATATAATATTTTAAACTAATTAGTTACGGTCATTTTGCTTAGGGACTTCGACATTTAGTTTTGAAAAAATACTTGTACATTGTATCTATGAGTTTTACAATCTTAAACTCCCTTGCCAAGGACATTTCGTCGCCTAATATATCGGTCCATAACTTTTTCTTTACAGAACCTATTATCCTTTTTTAAAAAATAACATCTCTTAGAATAATGGACGAAGTCCGTCCTTCAGTCCGTCCATCAGTCCATCTGTCTGTTTGTTTGCTATTGGCACGCTCACATTCACAATAATAGATTGAGGTTATTGAAATTTAGCCTGAATATTTGGTATTGTCCTAAGAAGTTTCTTTTATGAAACCAGCGAAATCGGTTCAGCATATTGAAAGCTATTGGCCTCTAAACTCAAGCGAAGAACTTTCGTAAAATTTTCGATTTTTAATCGATAAGTGAGAACAAAATTGTGCTATAATATTAAGTTATATGCATTTTATTAACGATTAAAAACCTTTAAAAATCCATTCAGTTGAAAAAAAGTTATAGCCAAATATATGATTAATTTTATGATTCAATAATTGTTCCTGTATTAAATAAGAAATATTTTTATATACATTGTATACGCTTTTGGGTTTATATGTGAGTGTATATATACTAAACATATCGTATTTACTTATGAAGATTCAGCATAGCCGAATAAAGCATTCTTGCTTGCTTCGATCAAAATGATTGTAATAATAAAATACTTCATTTTATTAAAATAGTTTTTAATATAAAATAAAAAACAATTTAGTTTGAATTTTGAGTTTGATTATCTCTCTAACAAAATTGTCAAATTTTATTTTTACATAATAAATTAATTTCGTCTTCGATTTGTTGCAAGAATAAATATTATATAACATAAACGACAAACGTAATTTATTTCCTTTCACTACTTGTGGTGGTGGAGAGTATAAAAACTTACTAAATCTCAGATTAGGAAAAATATTAATTTTGTCCCATCGTGCTCTGTGGCATAAAATTGCTAAATAATCTTTAAATATTTATAAAGAAAATCAATCAATTTTAACATGACCAATCACTTCTATTTTTATAACCTCAACTAATTATAAAATATCTCTGAACAATTGTGATGACAAGAACTTATTGTTCTCTGTATCTCTATATATAGAAAATGATTCGAACAATTTTTTTGTTGTTGTTTTTATTTTCATCATGACATAAATTCCATATTCTCAGTACACTTTCCATGTATGATCGAACAATGTAGAAATTATATTTAATACGATTATCAGACAGCCTCAAACAATTGTCATTGCAATACTTATGATGTGGCATTCATATACAAATAAAAATTAACATTAAAATAAAAATATATTTGTATGTATTGGTAAGAAAGCTCTTTTTTAATACTCTGCAGTATAGTAAGTGATAGACAGAGGCATATTAAATTCGTTTCTTAATAAGAAGCTAAGAGCAATTGTATAGAAAATTATGTTTTAAATAATTACATTGTAGCCCGATATCTGGTGCAACCTATAGGCTCTTATCAATTCGATGAGTAGTTTTAGAATAATTCAATTTTTTGTTGAGGCAGTTCAGTTCTTGTTTCATATACAAATTTAGAACGGATTGGACCAATAGAAGTCTTGATTCCTCTTTTGGAATCATCTTTGAACATACAATCCACCTTTTTGTAGATTTATTTTGAATCATTATGGCTGGAAACCACTCCCGTATTTTTTGTCGTTTATAATGATGATGAGCAATTTATTTTGGTTACTTAATGCGGTCATTCAAAATGCTTCAAACGAGAATTTATAAAATTTATTGAAAAACAGAACTACAACTACAAGTGAAGTATTTATTGCTGCTCCTTTCAAGCGTTCTTTTTTTCTTTTTGCTTTTTATCATCCTTAATCCTATCGCAATGCAACATGTGACATAAATACATTTAATTTTTAATGAAAAAATGTGAAATAAATAATAATGAATTTATGATAATAGAGAAAGAGAGAAAAAAACAAGTTTTTCCATCTCTACTTTCCTTAAAGCATGTTCAGAATGTTTAAAATATTTTTTCCCAGCAATTTCACACAAAAAAAAAAAAAAAAAAAAAAAAAAAACAAATAATTCTGAAAATCACGCGATTTTCGTATTATATTTTATTTATATGTAGATTGTATGATTTTTGTCTTAAAACATGACTCTGCTGACAAAATATTCTGACAATGAGCTGAAGAGCGTAGAATGGGAAAAAAGCAAATAAATATCTCAATGTCATCACATTTTTATACGAGATAACCCAGCATGCAATTTGTATTAAAGTAGGAAAAATTATATATCCTAAGCAAAAAATTTTATAGGATCAGATTTCGTTTTGTCTGAGTACTGAGTTGTGAACTTAAAACAGCATTTACACTTCCAAAAAAGTACAAAAGGAATCAATTTTGTAAATTTTTGATATTTTTATGCTCTACACCATCATAAGTGCAACGCGCAATGGTCTCAGATGCGGTGTACGTCGATCTGGCTAACATTTTATTGATAAAAATTTATTTTGATAATTTTTTGGGCCGAAATTGAAGCTTAACAAACATTTGCATTAGCTGAAAAATTTGATATTTAGTTCTAGAAAGGGGACTTGAGTTGGAATTATATCAAAATAAGGACAGATATTCGATAAATGAGTTAGTGCATTAAAAATAGATAAATAACATCGAATTTCAATAAAATTTCTTTATAAGCTCAAGCGATATTTTGGAAACGGGCCCAATATGGAATTAATAGCAAGACACAAGACACTTGCATTACTAGTTATGTCGAAATTCGGTAGAACTTATCTATATTAAATAGTTTAAA
Source organism: Cochliomyia hominivorax (assembly GCA_004302925.2). Lineage (NCBI taxonomy): Eukaryota > Metazoa > Arthropoda > Insecta > Diptera > Calliphoridae > Cochliomyia > Cochliomyia hominivorax. The sequence goes on along the minus strand of PYHX02000495.1, from coordinate 62,435,998 downwards.
AAGGTTACCATATTCCGGGAAGGGGCCTTTATGAAAGTTTAGTTAAATAATTGAAAAATAATGAAAATATATATGTTAAAATTTCAGAAAATAATATTCAAAATTTGAAACAATATGAGACATGGATTTTGTGGTGAGTCAAAATTTTGTGAATTTTAGCCTACAATTGTTAAGGATAAATATTTAAAGCGTAAAAATATTTCCAATAAACAGACAGGCCATTGTTTCAGAGTAGCAAAAGAACTACTAAAGGAGAGTATTAAGAATTTACTTAGTTAAAGTTTGATAACTGGGTAAAATGTTGGATGGATAGAATTGGGGGAAAGACAGCCCTGTAGATACTAATAATCGAATATCAGTGGAGCTAATACAGGGAATATTGAAAAAAAATTGTACAAAAATCTTAATTCAAATTTCCTGTGAAAGAGTTTTACATGAGATATGAAGGGTCAGTACCTATCATACGAAAAAAAGAAGAGATGCCCCATAAAGACCTAATATTTAATTTACAGTTTCTTTCACTTTACTATGAAACTGCTTTAATAGAACAATTTTAAAAACAGATCGGATCAAAGGGAGAGGTATCAATCATAAAAAACAAATATTAGTAATCGTATATCTGAAGAATTATTATTTTAATTTATTAAAATTTCCATTGTGCGCCATTTTTATACTCTCTACCATCACAAATAGTAATGAGGGTTTATTAAGTTTGTCATTCTCTATGTAATGCCAAGAATAAATCGTCTTAGACCCTAATAAGTATATATTCTTGCTATAGTCTATACTTGTCTGTTACTGGAAGTTTGTTATTTCAAACGGGCAAATTCGTTTTAATAGGAAAAAACGTGATGAAGGGTATTCACGATTCGTCGTAGTTAAATAAAGCATTCGAATCTGTATTTAATATATATGATTTACGAAAATTTTCCTGAATTTAGAACGTAGAAGAATTTTGGCGCAGCTAAGCGCACCTGTTAAAAACATGTTTTGTTTTTTTTTGTACCGATATTCAAGTAGCGTTGTGATCTCTCTCGATATTATCAAACATACTTGGATAGTGAAAAATATACATGTCTGATCATTCAATAATTCTGTTTTTCACAATGTTTGGACAATCCAAATTGTGAAATACATATAATATTTCTTGAATCTCCCTGCTCGACAACGAACAAATCTGAGTAGATATGTAAACTGTTAATTATCCTTTCAAGTCACTTACGAGATATTATCACATTTAATACAGATTTCATATTTTTCATTTATTGAGGTTATAAAACGTACATTAAAATAAGACATTATATAAAAAGGGGTTAATCCGAGGGAGTCTCTACTTAGCATTATTGAGTCTGTGAATAAATATTTTTATGTCAAAACTTTTCACGTAAAGATGGAGAAGTGCATGGATTTGTATATTTTATCAAAATCCAATTACTTTTTATTTAAAATTTTATTTTATTTTTTTTCTGAATCCTTAGATTTCCTATAATGAACTTGCTTGAGGAGGTCTTTATATATCCTTGTTATACATAATAGTAAAAGACATCTAGCATTTGTCCTTTAATTGATTTTATAGTTAACTTAACTTCAGAAAAAATTGTTCGCTTGGTATCGCATGTCTTTAAACAGAAATTTATAAAAGTATCACGAATGACTGTGATTGCCTAATTATAATATTCCCTTTCTTTAGTCTTTTATTACAACTTTTTTTTTAATTTTTAGTCTAGTATTTGTTGTTTTTATTTGCCTTCCGATCCGGTTGTTAGTTATTCTTGATTTGTTATGTTATGACACAAATTTGACATTTATTTGTTTTTATAATGATGCTTAAATCTTTAAGTGTATTCTTGTGGGAGGGAGAAATTCTGAGAAAAACGTTTAAAAATAAGTATAAGATTATTTAAAATTTTGGTGTAGAAATAAAAAGAAAAACGATATTATGATTGAAGCTGATGAAATATACATTTTTATATATATAAATGATAAATATAAATATTTAAGTAAATCTGGTTAAATAATTTAAAATGTATGTCAAGTTTAAGTTAAAAATTTATTTTTGGCCAAATCATGCAAATTTTTGACACGTCTTTTAAGAAGATTCATTTTATTGATTTTTATATCATTTTTATTGTTCATCTTTCAATATAACAAAAAGAAAAAATATTAATTTAAATTGTTTAAAAGAGAATGTTTCGAATTTCTTATAAAGTGGAAATAAATATCAAGGTCATTTAAGAAATTATTGTTTCATTTTAGGTTTTGAGTCTTAAATAATAAATTTGATTTTCAAGATTCGGCATAACCACATCGACATCAGATTTGTTGGTTTCTATTATTATTATTATTATTATTATTATTATTATTATTATTATTATTAATATTATTTCAGTTTATTAAATAATTTATTCCCTTCCAAAAAAATAAGTTTCAACATTTCGATATACAAATTTTTTACTATATTTTGGGATCCTAGATTAAATTTCTTTATTAAATTCTTCTTTCTTTCCCCAAATTGAATATATTTTTCGTTATAATTCACAATAATAAAATTATTTATTAAATTCATATTTATATTGTGAGAATTAAAGAATTCTTTGGAAATTCTCTTAACAAATATCGCTTTTTTATTGAGCTAGAAAATAATCTTAGTAATACTTTATTAAAGTTAATCTTTCAATTTACGCATAAAAAATATTTATAAATTTGTTGCGGTAAATAGAAGAAGATGAAACAAATTAAATTGATTAAAATATTGACGACAAATATTTGATTAAATGTTCTAGGTTTTGAAATTTTCTTCTTTTTTCATTTCGATGATGATTATTTAAGTAAAACAAATATAATTTGTAGATATGTTTTGATTGTATGTGGTTTATAAATTAGTATATGTCTGTGTATGTATTCAACACATATAAAACAATTTTGCATAATATGTGTATGTATTAGTATAAAATGTGTGTGTTTTAATGTTATAATGTTCAATAGCGTTTGTAGTCTCAATAGATTTATGGTTGGGGGACTATACGTGACTGCCAAGAATTAAAGTGTAATGAGACCAACTTTAGATAAAACTTATGAGAAAACTAAAAGGAAATATATTTCCCTAAACAAGATAAAAATTGTTTGATATAACAAAGTCATTAAATCTTGGTATTTTCCCCTCAGACAGTTAGATTTACAAAGTATTTGGGTAAAATTGAGGAAAAAGTTAGTTAACTCTCGAGTATTAAACTTCCGGATTTATCTAGGAATATAAATAATATATCAACAAGTCCCACTTTTTCGTACCGAAATACGGAATAAAATTATTAGTACTCCTTAGGGGTTTACTTCACATATTAAGCTTCATAAAAATGATAATTCAAAGGCGATTCCGGTTTTGCGTTCAAGAACTTATCAATTACCAAAAAATTCTTTTTATTCAAGTATTTTTTTTAATTTTAGAGTAAATCTGACATCTATTTTGAAACATAAATTTAGTACGCATTAAAATCTAATACTCATGATTTCTATGACCTATAGCCGGAGTCATAGTCCTCTGGATCATAGTACTACTTGTCCACTATTATATTAAATTTCCTGCAAATCTATCCAGCCGATTAAAAGTTAGAGATTTATTTTCAAAAAAATCGCACACCAAATGTATATAGTTGATAGGAAGCGACTTTTAAATAAACAATAATTTTAAACAGGTATTGACTCCATTGCTTGTTTCAAACAAAGAGGGGTTAGAAACTTAATTTTTCTAATGGGTCTTGTGACAACCATTGGACATTTTGGCTAAAAACAATGTTATTTGGTAGAATCATTGATATTTATGTGGAATAATTTTTAAGTCAATTATGAACATTAAACTGACATTTCTAATGGCCTAATATGGGACGTATAGGAAATTATTGGACTTGACGAAACGATGGGTGGTAATAAAAATATTCATGCAAATTTCATTGCGACACATATGTTCCCGCCAGAAAATTTGCTCAAAGTTTAGATCATAAAAGATCACGGGAATTACTGTATAATATATGATCAAACGTATATTCAGGCAGATTTTCTCATAAAAGTTATTATGTTGCTGGTGATCGAGGTAATGATGAAGAAAGGTTTAGGATCCAAAAGCAGTCAAAATTTCTCAAAAAGTTATGGTTGTGGCAATGCAGTTGCAGCATTAGAAATAATTCATTTGTTACAAATTTATATCAAAATTGAAATTTATATCAAAGAATGTTTACAATAAAGATTGATTCCATTCATAAGACTTAATAATGTGTTCACTTATTTATGACTTGACTTGGCATCCTGTCACTATTTATGGCCTGACATGTCTTCCTGTCACTATGGTACCACTTGAGTGGTACAAGAATAATAATGTGTTATTTGTACTAACACAGGCAAATCGACCAAACCGTCCGAAGATAAGACCAGTAGAAAAATATTATTTTTTTGGCCTGACATGGCATCTTGTCACTATGGTGAGCAAGTCCTTTAGTGGTACAAGAATAATTATAAAATTAAAATCTTTCAAACTGTCCGGAGCTAAGACCAGTGGAGAGATATTGGACTCTCGTCAAAGGAGAATTGAATTACAATTCTCCGTAAAAACTTTGATGTAGTGTTTCCATTAACGAAAGTGATGAAACGTTAGTGAAATTATGTGTTAAGTACTTTATTAATATACGTGAATATTAAAAGTCTTTCATTTCCATTTTCTAGGCCTTATTTTTGGGAATTAAAAGAAAATAATTTTTTTTTTCAAAACTCTTATTTATTATTATAAAATCCATAAAACACAAAAAAAAAATCCTTTGAATTTGAACAAAATTGATTCTTTTTCTTAGAAGTAATATAGTCGAGCTGGACCGGTCCCGTTACCATCATATTTATAGTAACTCAAGGACAAACAAAGAAATGACACTTCTTAAAGATTTATCAAATACATTTTTTTCTTTTTCAATAAAATAACATGTGTACAAGATGTAAAAGTAGGAATAGAAAAAAGAAAGAAATAATAAAACATATATAACATAAACCAGAAATATAAGAAAATCTAAATGAATCAAATTCTGAAATGTAGAATCATAACAAAGTGGCGTGATGCATTTCGATAAGAATATAAGTAAAACTATAAGTTTTTTTGTAAAATATACATACATACATACATACATACATACATACATACATACATACATACATAACTACATATATAACACATACTCATATGTATCCATGTTATTGTAGATATGTATAAATCCTGCAGCATACATTCTTATATATCCTGACATTGAGTATGATGTCTTAAGATTCCTATATTTTGTGATTTAAATCTTTTTTCTTTCATTTGCTTGTATGTGTTAGTGTGAATATTTATGCTGTTTTTTCACTTTTTGCAGCTTTCGTTTTTTATGATATTGTTTGTATGTGACTGACATAAATTTCTTTATAGATATTCTTCGACTTCTTCCATCTTCCATTAACACTATTAAGAGGAAAGTAAAAAAAATGTGAAACTGGAAAAAAATGCTAAAAAATACCAAATAAAATTATAAAGAATGTTTCAAGATAAATATTCTCAAATACATTCATCTATCCATGTATTCATTCATTCATTTATTCACTCATTCATACAGCCTGGTTGGCTGTCTGTCTAACTGACTAACTCACTTTCTCTTTTCGTGTTTAAACCCCTGAAAAAGGAAAAGAAAACAAAAAAGTGAAAGAAGAAATAAAAAAGGATCTATCGAAAAAATAACATAACTCTGTGACATGACCTCAAGTGATTGTCTGTTTGCTATGCTGAATTTCTTTAGTACGTGACACAGATTTGACATTTTCTCTCTTCCTTTGGGTGTGTGTTTGTGTGTTAGATTTGTACGGGCGTCTATTCATTTATTTTCATTCATTTACACACCTCCTCAGTCATACAAATCTAAGCTCTATAACATAATGAACGACGGACAGACAAAAAGAGAGACTGAAAAACACTTCGACATTGTGGCAAATAAGCAATGAGGTAAATGTTGTTGTTGATATTGCTGTGAAAATTCTGCTGCATACTTCCGAAAAAAATGGAAAAACAAACATCTACTACCTAGACGTTAAATTGTGCAATATTTATTTTTTGACTGTCAGTTAAGTTTAAAAAAAGTTGGAAGAAGAAATTGAAAACGATTGTATTACTTGTTATTGAATATTTAACGGTTTTGCTGATCGAAATTTTTGTAACAGATAAAAAACTTGACAAAAATCAATAAAAATTTTCTCACGGTATTCAGTCAGTTATATGAAATATGATTGCTTCAAGATGGCACCACACTGCATCAATATATTTTCTGATCAGATTGGAATTCTTGCAAATGCTCTGACTTATTCCCAGATTTTGCCTTAAGAATGCAGCAAGCCTCTGCACATCAATAAAGGCGCTGAAAACCTAAAAATTAAATTTACATAAACAGATGACACAAATGCAGTCAATTTGATAGAGACCGCCAAAGCAATCACTCAGAGCAGTGAACTCGAAATATAGATTTTCCCCGATGTTATTTCAAACATATGTATCCAAAGTAGTTACTCTAAATCTCAACCTGTTATTGAACCATGCACAGAGATTTTTGTTTGGTATCCTTTGCTTTATGTGTACTTCTGAATTTCTCAAACAATTCATAAGAGATCGAAGAATACATCTATTGTATCTATGCAATATGGATGTATTCAAGCATATAGTAGGTGGGTCGTAAAAAAATTTTGTCAGTGACCCCCTAGAATGAGGGAATAATTAATTGATGTTTTTGGAAATGCATAAATAACTTTTTAAATATAGCGCCGCCAGTTATCAAAGAATAGAAATGAGCATTTCTTAAACCATTACCAACGATATATAATTTGTTTAGATCAAAGTTTAAGTGGCGACACTGTACTGTTATTTGAGGAGTGGCAAAAACTTGTTTTTTTTTACTTCTGAAAACAGAATCAACTGTATTTTCATTTAAGGATGTTTGGCACAACAAATTTTGTTTTGTATGGAGACCAATTTCCTTCTGTACAGCAGCCATATCATCTAAGCTCCACCGTTCCCACGATAATTGAATTTTCGTTTCGGATTCCCTTGGCCAAAGATATTCAACCCGCCGACAGCTGTATGAATTTGAAGTTGTCTCTTCAAGAAAGAACAACCACACATAGCTGAACTGTTACAACATGGTCATAGCAAAAACTCAAGAGTAATGCAGTTATCAAGGCCTAAAAGTGTGTAATTCATTCATAGAGGTGTAATTTCTATCTATAGAACTGTAGTAGGTTCTGTAGGAGGTTCTCAAGATGCCCCGTTCATATAAAAATTAAAAATTCCCTTAAATTTCCAGACAGGGTATTCAAAATCTTCTATTCAGTAATAAATGTAGATTCTATAAATTATATAGTATATCACAGATTCATATGTATGCCGTTTTTCTGAACAATATTTTACAAAATATTACTCCAAAAATTGAATTACGTTAAGAATTGAACGCTATCGAAATTAATACTGGTGAATTTCTAAAAGGTCAGGAGCAAGAGATTTCAGATTTAGAAGACGATGTAGACCTCCCTTCGATACTAGACTTTTATGGTATTTATTCATGTGAAATGAAGTTATAATACAAAACACTTCAAAAGTCGAATAGGACTATTTAATACATTTGTTTGACTCGTCTCGTATTTAATAATTTGACAAGAGATCATTAACACCGATCTATGACACAATTTTAGTTTTGAAATAATTCATTACTTCTTGAGAAAGTTTTTGCTTTCTTGGTTCTAGAACCTCCAAAAATGACCATATCTTAAAAAATGTATTTAATTGAAAAATAGATCATAAAGGAGGAAAAAATGTTGATTTCACCCAAATAGAGAATCTTAATGAAATTCCTAAATGTATTTATTTTATCAGTAAATGCCACTTTCTTGTTCACATGTACAATTTAAAGGGCAGTCGTTTCCTTCTTCTGTTCTCTTGCGGGTTGCACTTTATGAAAATTCTAGTGATGTCTTTGATCCACCTTCTAAAGGAACGATCTTTACAGGTACCCTTATTTCAATCTCTAAGATTTGTTTATTTTATACTTTGGCAATTTTTTTCCAAACGTTTAACTTTAAACCTGCTGATTCCTGTTAACGTTCGGCTTCATTAATTAGAATGGAGAGCAGCTTAGCTGAATTCGAACAAATACATTTGAACAAAAACAAATATACAAAAACAAATTAGGTTACGTTGCAGTTCCCATACTAGCCTTTGACATTATTAAAACCCCCTTCAAGAATGGTATTCTGTACATAAACTCGTCGGACAGCACTTTCCACTTTTGAACTCAACAATTTGGCAAGTTTTTTCTAAAGAACTGTTACAATATATTCATAAGCTGTAGAAGTTCATCTCCTGTTTATTAGAGTTTGTGAGACAGTTTTCATTTCAGGGAGAGTCTCCTGTAACTCAATATTCTCACATTGTGATGAAGCCTTTTGAAGGCCTTCTCGAAGTTTACAATACGTGGATATAGTAACGAATGCTACTATACAGTCTCTACCACAATCCATCGTAAGCTCTTTATGTGGTAGATGGAAGAATTGTGGGATCTTAAATTTGCCTATTCCTGAAGATTCTTTTGGCAATTATCTAAAATATCACCTCATTAGTTACATTATTCGACAATTATTGGAGTTTATGGGATCATTAGTTAGCTTATTTTCTAAGTTCTCAGTTTCGAAGCAATCGTACGAGGATAGGATGACTTATTTTATATTTATAAATTTTGTACTTTGCAAACTCATGTCGGGTACTTTAACACACTCTTTTGGATTTATAAACCCAAATAGTAGCAACCACTGAGACAATTTGTAAGTCATTCACAAGAAAATCACTAAGTGCAAAAAATAACATTAATTTAAAAAGGTTTGTATTAATGTACCTTTATCATTGGAATTCTTTATTTAAGAATCTCATTACCATGAATACCGTCATGCTAAGTTTTCCAAGGAAAATTATTAAACAAAATGTAAAATTTATTTTAATTTCTATAATCTTTTTATGAGAAACCAAAAATAATACTCTTCTTCTAATATTTTCCCTAAATGATGTAAAAAAGAAACATTGTAAATTATTCATTTTACAAGGAATTCAAGATGATGAGACAATTACTTGTATATTTTCTGTAGAAAATAATATTAACTTAACTGCTAAAGAGACTTTTTGTGGAATAATTTAAGTTTTTATGTTGGTAATTTTAATGTCAAAGTTAACAAACGATTAAGTTTCACATTTTGCGTTTCGCTATTGTATTTTAATTTTCCAATTTCAGACACATTAAACTCACTTAGTTTCGTTCTCACTCCTTTTATATCTTGGTAATTTGCCAAATGCAACCAACTAAATTCTGAAATAATTTTCTTAAAAAACACCAAAAACAAAAATAACCAAAAATTTACATGCAACATTCATTCGTTTATATGTTTTTTTTATTTTTTATACCCTACACCATCGTAGGTGGTTGGGGTATTATGCGTTTGTACTAATGTTTGTAACAAAAAAAAAAAAAATGGTACAAATACCCACCTTAAAGTATATCATGCGACTCAAAATCACTTTCTGAGTCGATTTAACCATGTCCGGCTGGCTGTCCATGTAACCGTTATGAACACTCTGGTCGCAATTTTTGAGATGATGAAATTTGGTAGTTGTTATTATTTTGCCCCCATGATGTAGCATATTGAAATTGACTAAGTTCGGTCCCCCGGAATGAGATTTTAAGCTCAAAAAAGTCATAAATCAATCTATTGCTTTTTATAGGTCCCATACAAGCCCGCTTACAAATATCATTTAGAAGGGCATAAATCTCGGATTATTATAAATCTCGCATTATTATTGTAATTGGTCAAATTGAGAAAAAATACCGAAAATTGGTGTGTAAAATTAAACAAGGGTAAGTCCATAATTTCTCTTAGGTCGCATATAACCTCTCAGAAAAATTAATTTTAAACCCATAATTTCACATAAATATTAGCATCACAGTAATATACCGCTCACTTAAGAATAAATCAGAAAATTAATTGAAGGTTATAATTTTTTTCGTAAGTAGCATATTTAAAAAGAAATGTGGTGTAGGGCATTAGATAGTTAGGCTTGACCGACTACAACGTTCTTACTTATTTTATTTTCCATTTATGATGAGGATAAAATAACAAAAATTCAAATGGGAAAATTTAGTCAAATAAATGATTTGTTTTTGTTGTTGTTTTTTGTTTTTCCAAATCGTTGGTGTAATGTGGTCGTTAAAATGTAAATCAACATCCATGTTATTTTCATATTATATGAGTTTGAATATAAAATATAAAATAAAATTGAATGATATACATAGGATTTTAAGTACCCTCCATCAGCAATATTAGTAACAGGTTAACTCCTTTGTATATCTCAATTCTGAATTGATTTGAAGTTGGCCAGATACCTAGCGGATGAGATGTAAATGAGTTATCTTCCCAAGTTTGTCTTCAAATATATGATTTTTTTAGTTTGTCAAAAAAATGTACAACATGACGCAAACAAAATATTTTACAATGTCCAATTAGAGCTTCTTTAGCACTCCAGAGTTTGCCCCTAACCCCTATCTGATTGGCGACCCAACATAAGTGGCCACCTCCAGTATGTTAATTTTTTCGAAATTCACCAAAAAATCATTCATTTCTTCTAAATCTCTATAAAATGTACTCTTACGTAAGTTATGTTTTATAAAGATAACCTATAGATCTCACAAATTTAGTTTAATCTACCTTGAATAGCAACCGCAGGCGATGCGGAAGCTTATGTCCGTAATCGGAATTGAGACAGTCATACTTTAAAACTTATATGACCAAAGGTTATGCACTCACTTCTATATACCATTTTGAATCCTATATCCTATTCTATTCCTTTCCCTTGCACAGAAGAGCAATATCGATCTCTTGGATAAATATGAATTGCAGCTTAAAGCAGAAACTCTCTTTAATATCATGCTACTCTCCTCTGCTTCCATTGTGTTAAATAGCATTTAAATCTAGACAACCGATCAACAATTACATACTTATTTCCAAAAACCGATTCTGCCCAACTGCGCTTTGCAAAGGCCAAGATGGAAAGAAGCAGTGCTGATAACTTTAAAAATAATGGTTAAATATTTCAGATTGGTATCAAAATAAAAGTTGACGTTTTGTAAATTTTACCCATATTCTATGGATTGTCATTTCTAGAGAATTATAAGCTCCTAATCCGGTAACGTCTCTTTGACCTCAGTCCTAATTTTATTGGTATTCTTGTCAAATTATTTTCGTAAAATCTGTCACATCAAATATCCTCCTCTTCGAAAAACACATCCTCTGATTGTAGATAAATTCAAAAGCGAGTAAGAAGTTGTCTGAACTAAGCGAAACCGCTCGCACGAAGTCGTGAGTTGCTTAAAAGTGTAGATTACTTTATGATACAGAATGGAATATTAACTGAATCTTTTAAACTATGACGAGATAGATGAACTCTTTAATGACTTTTTAGCGAAAGTGCAAAACTGGTTTAATCCTATTCATTACTCATCTTCCGACTTATCTCCCGACGGGAGAAAACAGTAGCACAAATACTTGTTTGTGTCTCGTACCCCGGAAGAACTGTTGCACAGTATCTATCCAAAAGCTATATTTTTATTTTAACATTTCGATGCTTGTTAAAGCATCCCGTTTTATCAATTAAAGTTGGTCAAAAACTTGCTTATATCTAAGTAATGAGATCCAAGTCTTTGGTTGTCCAGCGCAGTACACGGATTTGAACTTAATATGTCATTTTTTGTCAAAAAACAAAGTTTGAACCGCTGCCTGTATCCATAATGTTCATAAAGTGCACTAAGCATATATGAAACTGAAGAAATCATACGAAAGGGTTAAAGTTACTTAAGTTTCGAACAACGAATTTTTATGTTAATATTGATTTTATTTTATTAAAATAATTAAAAAATTAAAATTTGTATTTTCTTTCCAAATCTATTTGAGTAATTTTGTTACTCCATATGTACACCGGAAATTTAATAAATCTCGTTAGCGCTTATGAATGTGTAGGGTGCAAAACTTGAAATAATTCTAACAAATTTCTCCAGCGAGTTAAATTTAATGTAATATTTGTCGTTGTTTATTGAGGTTTTATTTTTTGCAAGTTTTATGTAAATTTATTTAATAATTTAATGAATAATAATTGTAGTAATGGATTTGGCATATAATAACTATAAATTGTGATTAATTTTTTAGGAAAAGCTAACTCAAATTCTCTGAAGTCTGCCACGGATTTAATTTTAATCACAAAATGTTTCATCATTAGTTAATTTTTATTTAATATTTAATTTTTTTATAATTTCTCGGAGTAAAAATATAATCTCAAATTTCCTTTACATGCGACAATATATTTTGATGTAAAATTTTGCTAATTTAAAGTATTTTCATTAATTTTATTTTGGCAGTAAGAACATAACATACTGCAACATGCCAATACAAATATATTGAACAGTTTTTAAAAAATGTAGCTCTTAATCGTTATAATTTATCTGTTTCATACACACAAACATTATTAGATGGAAGGTCAGTGAACAGTGGTGTGGAAACAAGGAAAGCACTACATCCAAATATAAGTCATTCAATATATAAGAATATTTAATTTTCGATTTTATATAAAGTTAAATGTAGTTCTAGCAAAAAGCGTGAAATTATGAGTTTTTAATGAAACTTACAATAAAATATCTTAGATAATTGATTAAAGTTACATATTTAAAAATAAGTAAAATGCAGAAGCTTGTATATTAAGCATTTATAGATACTGGGATTATTAATGATGGCCAATAATCATTTCGTCCTTGCACATTTTAAGATCGTTTGATTCGTATTGAATGTCTCCAGTTACTCCCTGGTGAGCAGACGCTGACCTGTTTACGTTTCCACAAAACAAGGTTCATTATGATTAATATAATGTTAGCAATAATTCTTGTTAAGTTATTTTTCCATTGACCAATTATTGTTAGTATGTATACCCCTTGCATGCATGAGATCCCATAGTGTTCATCTGTAAAGAGTGAACAAAAGGAAGATGAATAAAATAAGTCGAAGAATAGATAAAAGTAAATAGAAAGTGAAAGACATAAATGGAGAAAAGGGTGAAGAGATGAAATGTATTTTTATCAAATTTTATATCATTCCCAGGTGAAATCAGTTAGAAACCGACTACTAGTTCGACAAACAAAAGGTCGTCATTAGAAGTATTCGCACTACCTGACTAAGCAATAAATATCCCTACGTCCACAGAAGCTAGAGCAGCTAAAATCTATAGATAAACCTTCCTAAAGAGCCACAACCTAATGTCCCAAAAGGCAGGTCCTTGACAAAATGATGCGTAGTTGTTTTTACATAACCTAACACAACTTTGGAAGAAATTGTTAATTGAGAAGATCTATCTGGTCACGTGATTGCTACAAACACTGTGTCCGGAGACCGCCGCCACTACATGTCGAAGGTTTTCGTTATGATGGCGATTGACTTTTATAATAGGGATAATAGGCTTATACGGACTATATTCGCTTTGGTAAAAATAACTGTTATAAACTTGATCGAGACATTGCTATTCGTATTTGGCGCTCTTCTAGTGGCATTAACCTGTAAAAATGCATTCATTGGATAGCTTTAATAATGTCGTCTATAAATACACCTGCTCCTTCACCACTAACTGTGTTGGAGCCATACATTTAAATCTATTGTTCCTCGAGAGTCAATAGGTGGTGGTATTTTAATGCTGGAGTTAGGGACGCAGTGTATTTCAGTCAAAGAGCTATATTATTAGTGATGCGTGGAGTAGAACCTGTTCGATCAGGTTAGTGCCAACTGGCTTGTAGATCCAAAGGAATCTAGTTCAACAGAGGAAATATTACCTTGGAATATGTGGTTATTATAGCGCCAGTTGTCATCAATGCTGTTATACTGACAAATCCTCGATCGATTCATCAATATCTACTATACATGTACACTGTAAAAACTGTAAGTTCAATTACAGCTTCATATAACCAGTTGATGTCTTTGGTTTAATGTATGACTTGAAATCTTTTACTTTCCTACAGATGTACATTGTGACATGGCTCGAGTTATTCCTGCAGTAATTTCATCTAATTATTTTCAATGAAAATTCCAAGAAACCACTGTACTGATTGGCGTGTTAATAAAGTCCAATCTGTAATAACAACGCAGCATCAGTTCGCTGCTTTTGCTTTCGTGCTTCTGTGCTTTTTCACATTTCTATTGTAACTTTATAAAAAGTAAAACTTAATTCTTTTTTTCTTTAAAACTAAAGTTTATTGAACAAAAATATATATTTGGTTTTGGTATTTTTCTTTTGTTATAAATTGCCAGTGAACATGAAAGTTATAGTTTCTATTGGTCTTTTATTTTTAATTAAAACTTTAAATTTATTTCAAGGCTTCACACAAAATATACAGAATAAACTTTTTTCTGTATGTGTATTTTTTTAAATAAACGAAAATAAAATGTTTTATTTTTTTCCAATAAATACAACAAATTCTGCAATAAAAACAACTACAGAAAAAATAACATTAAATAATGTACAAAATATTTTTGAAAAAGAAGAGAAAAATAAATAAATATAAAAAAGAGTTGCTGAAAGTCGACCATATAATACCTTAATTAGCCACTTTTTGATTTATGTAGACAAATTATTATTATTATTATTATTATTATAATTATTATTATTATTATTATTATTATTATTATTATTATTATTATTATTTTGAATATTTCAAAATTCCTCTGATTTTGAATTTAAGTTATCGTTTAAGAGATATTTATATCACTTTTACGAAAAATTGACACAAACATTGAAGAACTAACAAATCTAGTATTCAGAGCGTATACTTAATATCATTGATGTAATCCATATGCATCTTCGATCTGGATTTACACCCAGAAAAAAATAAAATACAATTAATTAAAATAGGACAAATTTTTCTTTTTCAGTTATTATTTTGCTTCATAGATGAAATTAATTTATTCAATCTCAAATCAACTATGTTCAACGTTGATTTTGTTTCATTTTTCACCTGTGAGTACGGGCTGCAAAATTTGACTGCAAAATATTTCTAATCGCGTACTTAATCATTGTGAGACTTATTAAAATCGAAAATAATTCTTACCTTTTAATTTGGATGATTTGGTGAATGAAAGACGGATTTCTATGTAATCAATATTATCGTTACAAAAAATTTAATATCTATTCATTGCAAACATCTACTATCCGTATGGGGTAGTGTAGGGTATATAAAACAGAAAAATTTTTTGTGTGACAAAAGAATAAAATCAAAAGAATTTTTTGTTTATTTGTAGAAAATAAAAACCTTAATTTTACGTTTACAAATTAATGATGCACATTGTGATGAATGAGTGAAATGCTTTTATACTTTTTTAATATGAAATTTTTTATTATTTACCTGCCAGACAGTAGCCATGAACATGAAAAGGACTTTTCTTTATTATATTCTTCACCACCATAAGTGGTGAAGAGGGTATATTAACTTTGTCATTCCATGTGTAACGCTAAGAAGGAATCATCTCAGTCCAGAGAAGTTTTCTAATTTAAACGAGCAAATTCAGTTCAGTATATTGAAGGATATAGACCGATATCTAAAACAACTTTAAAATTCACGCAAAGGATTTTCATAAAATTGCCAATCATAATTCGGCAAATTATAATGAAATTAAACCAGAATATTTAGCTATATATACTTAATTACCATTCCAAAAATTATCAAAATCGGTTCAGTAGAAAAAAGTTATATAATACAATTAAGTTTATTACACATTAAGTGTTTCGTTTTATATTTTAGTAAAACTTGTATATATTACATGCGTCTATGAGTGTACGTGTGAGTATGTTTAAATAATATATTCCTCACACGTATTTTGGTGGAGGGTGTTAAGGTTTCGGTATAGCTGAATATATCATTATTACTAGTTTTTTTCATTTCAGTTTGTTTTCGAAAACAAGACCCAAATAAATAATATTACAAAAAGTATTATTCAGGTTAAATGAAACAAATACCCTCTTTACCTTTTGATAACGTATTTTTATAAACCAAACATGTTTTAATAAAGTGGTAATATTTTTTTACAGAATAAAAAATTTATGAAAAAATAATATTTAACGTTAAAATATTTATTAACAATATATTTTATTTGTTTAAAATAACCAATATTGATGGAGTTACAAACTTTGTTCGGTGAACCAATTCGCTTAATATATACAAGAGGGAAAAAAACTGTTATGTGTGCTAAATTTTGTACATTAGTGATATTTTGTTCAAGAAAATGATTTTATATTCGAATATTGCACGTAATGTATTTTTCCCTTATTACCATCATACTAAATTGTGTATTCAAAATAGTGGAGGCAATAAAGTGATGTTCTTAAACTGTTGTCAGCATTAGTTATTATATGAACTACAAAACAATATCCCATATTAGATTTTGGATTATTATAGTTATATAGGATATGTTGGTCCGCTTAAGTTTTAAAGTTGAGCTCTATAGATGTATCTTAGTGCATAAAATACAGGGATTTATACATTTTTCTATTTTGATGCAAACTTCTCTTTCAAACTATTTTACCAAGACCTTTACCTCTCTGTTCTACATGTTAAAGAGGGCCATTGTTTGCTCAGTTTCCATTTTTTTTTTTCCTAACATTTCATTTAAAGGTGACATATCAGTCACTGATACAGCTATATAATCGTAAGATGAGGCAATTTTATAAGGACTGCCCTATAAATATTACTAAGAATAAGACACAAAAGAATTATCCTAGTGGAAAATTTTAAAATAAGCACGTAACGTAAAATCACAAGAGCTAATAGGATCACAACATGACCACAACTGATTAATTGAGAAACTCAATGTGAACAAAATCAGAAACACAGATTGTCTTGATCGCGCTTGATTCTCAAAAATAAATACTCAAATAAATCATTCCAAAGAAAAGGTATCTGGGAAGGATAATCTCGAATGCTAAAGGATGGAAATTTTAAATTTTGAAACTACATTTAAGAGAAAAATGTGTAGATCGGATTGAAATCTCTCAATTTAGATATACTAGACTATTTGCAATAATCAACAAAAGTCATAATTAAAGCTGTTTTGTAAAGGATTGAAACCTGTAACAAGAATCAAGTTTAGGTGGAATTTTGTTGCGGTTGAAAAAATCAATCAGCTTGATATTAGCTCTGGAGCTACAACCAGCCAATATTGTTTATAAGAAGCTGAGAGTGAACGATGAAAAGAACAAACGATCAAACGATCAAACGATCAAACGAACAAACGAAAGCGAAACTGAAGTTCAAAAATTTGATTACGTTACACGAAAATCAAAAGAAATATGAGAAATAAAAATTTTATAGTCTGTCAAATACGACCACATTGCTGCTTGTAAATGGCAGATACTAAAAAATTATGAGCGACCCTCGTGTTATTGAGTCTCCTAATTTATGTTTTAGTGTAAAGCAGATGAAGTTTAATAATAATAATAATAATAATAATAATAATAATAATAATAAATTTGAAAATGGAATATTAATTGTTTTCCTATTCTTGAAAATGAGATCCAAGTACTATAATTGCAAAACAAATATTATACTATTGCAGTTCCAATTATTCCTTAAAACAACTGTTTTAAGTAGCGAGTGCTTTTAAATTTTAAACCCAATCATTTTCCTATCGATTTGCTTAACTGAGACAGAAAAGAAGTTGTCATACTTAATCAGTATGGGACGATAAGCGACAACGAAGTAACCGGGTTTCTTCTACATTATTTTTTCTAGTGTCCTTGCCAAACCCATAATGAATCATAAATAAACATATTTAAGAACTACTGTAATTTCGTTTACATGACTGAATGCTTTTATCTTTGTACTCCTTTGTGGTATTGTTTTTTGTATTTTACTTTATCTCTTTTTAAAAAAAATAATAATGCACAACATGACATTTGAAAAAATAAAAAAATAAATTAAAAACTAAAATATTTTTTATTTCATGTTTAACCTTTGATTATTTTCATTTCAAACACAAACACACATATACATATGCATGCACAGTTATAATGATAATATAAAGAAATCTGTGTTTGTTTAGGACCTTAACTACTTATCGATTTTATTGAAATTTTCATACAAATATACCAATATACACAAAAGTACCCCATACAAATCATGCTTTGATTAAGGAATATATAAAGAACTATAATAGCGAGATTTTTCATATTTGGATCCAGTTACCTACTTAGGAAACTGTTTTTCTGGAAAAAATACGGATAGAACCAGAGGGAGGCGTAACCCCATACAAAGCAAATTTTTATTATGGACTATTTAGAGAACTTTAGCAGTTCTTAAGAAACTGTTTATCTGAACAAAATGTAGGATTTAGAGGATTAAGGGGAGATATAGCCCCCCATAAAAAGCAGATATTGATTATCGGATATCTAGAATTATTGTAGTAAGAGTTATAAGATTTTATGCCAATTACTTTCTCTTAGAACTGTATTACTGGACAAAATGTCTTAAGCCAGAATTCACAAATTTAGCCTCAATAATTTTCCTGTATAACAGTTCTACGTGAGAAAATGGATGGTAGATGTGACCATGCAAAGAAAAAAGAAGAGCCGTTTCTATATGTACCAATTATAAATTACCTAATGTCTAAAGACATATTTAACCTAAAATTTCCAAATTTTGTCACTTTCCTATGACGCGAATTTTTTTTGGAAAATTTTAGAATAACCAGGGTCAGGAGACGTGGAAATATACCCGTTGCATAAAATTTTTATACCTCATGATTTGTAAAATTACTATCGAGATCGGGGACATTTGAAGAATTTGTGTGCAGTAAAGCGAACCGGGTAGAAGCTAGTATACATATAAAATAGTAAAATGTATCAGTTGTCAATGGAACATAAGACCTTAATAACTATTTTCACTAAGTGAAGACAATAATGTTAAGCTAATAATATGACTATATTCAAGACATTAAAGGTTAAGGTTATCTGAAGAAAATTTATAAAGAAAAACAAATAATTTTCTTTTACAGAAAATTCATATAAAATGTATCTTGTCTAATATTAACATAAAACACAAGAAACTTGATGCACCCACACTTGAACGTTATGACAAATCTACAAGATTTTGCAACAAAAGAAAAATGAACTTGAACTTTTAGGAGAAAAAAATCTTAAAACGTGTCTAGATTTTTTTCCCATTTACTTTTAAATAACATAAAAATGGCTTAAACTTGAACTTTTTGTTCTTAATCTTTCGCTGAAAATTACATTACGTGAGTAGTGATTTAATCTTTTTTCATTTGTTCTTATTTTTCGTTCTGAGAAAAATATCCTAACAAAAGGATAATTTATACTGGCGGTAATTTCTTTTGTTAATAAAAAAGGTAAAACATTTGGCTTAAAAAGTATTTTGTAAATTGAAGGTTAATACTTCAGTAGCTGTTTTGTGTTTAGGAATTTTCAAAATTTATTTTGTAATGTTTATTTAATTAAGTCGTTATTAATCTATAACAAAAATAGATGTTATGTAACTAATAACTCCAAACAGCTGCGGCAATTTCAATGAATATAGATGATCCACTTGTTAAACATTGGCTTAATAATTCCAATAGGACTTGGGAAGGCAAATATTGTTGCCGATATTAAAGATTAAACGAAAGTTATGAATGGCATCATTGATCTGCCCTGAAATCAAATAATCAACATTAAAGAAAGATCTAGGAAGGACTAAAGAGAATTTAAATTTGTACTGGAATCTGTCATTAAACAAACTATTTGCAATATACAAATATAATTAAAGCTGTTGTAGGGAATGAAATCTTAAAAGAATCAATTTTAGTATTTTACTTGAAAAAGCAGTTGTAAGTAGAACAAAATACTTTATAAGTATATACATGTGATCGTTGTTAATTCATTCTTACATTTGGACTGCAGATAGGAAATATGGAACTATGGATATTAGAGTCAAAGATATAGTCACCAAGGATTTTTTCGAAAAATATAGTACAAATAGGAATATCGAATATCTAAAAAACTACAACAGCGAGAATTTTTATTGGTCAATCATCCTTATGGAACTATGGGAGAATTACCCATACTAAAGCAATATGATTATTATCAAAAACTACTACAGTGAAAATGTTCAAATAAGATCCCATTTACTATTTTCAATACACGTGATGATTTGTAAGATTTATTTCGAGATCGAGGACTGAGGAAAATTTTTTGTGCTCAAAGCTTTACCGGGTAAAGCTAGTTTTGCTTTCTTTGACCCCAAACGTCCTACACTTTCCACCAAAACTGTTTCCTTGAGAAATATATTGGTATGGGCTTTCTCTACCATAGAACTTTAGATATTCGATAGCTTATATTTCCTTTCCCCCTGATCTTATTCGTTCTATATTTTTTCTAGTAAAACTGTTTCTTGCGAAGAAGTTGGGATAAAATCTTAATACTCCACTTCAGTAGTTCTCTTAGATACCCGATAATCAATACGTGCTATGCAGGGGACCGTACTTTCGCTCTGATCCTATGCATTCTACATTTTGTCAGGTAAAACGTTCGTAGAAAAAATAATTTGTACAAATTTGATAAATCTCGCCGTTATACTTCTTTTGATATCCAATAAACAATATTTGCTTTGTATAGGGAACAACCCACCTATTCACTCCTACATAATGTGTTTTGTTAGGGAGTATACACCTCCCCCTAGTCCTGTTCCTTTGATTTTTTGAAGAAGTGATTGGGACCAAAAATTAGAACTCTCGTTGTTATAATAATTTCGATATTTGGTTATCGATTTTTCGATTTTTATGAGGTCTAACTTTCCCAAAATCGTAAAAAAAATATCATAAAACGATATAACAGAGACCACTATTTGCAAGCACATACCACGCGACGTGCAGTTTATGGTGTAAGGAATTATACAGACTTCCTTGATTAATTATGTGGAATACGCTCAGCAGGGCAGAATCGATCGATATTTTACCATCGTGAAGAACTTGGCGGGTCTATTAATAAGATATGCGAAACAACTAAGATTGCTATATTCGGCTATGCCGAATACCCTCCACCAAAAATGAGTGTGAAGTAAATACATAATATTTCATACATATATACACATACACGCTCACAAACGCTTACAAATATTAAATATAACACGGAGATGCTTAACGAGTCATTAACATTTTTCTAATTGGACGGTGATGAGGTACATTTACTTGATATTATGACAAAATTTTATTTAAGTTTGTCGATTTATAAGTAGCAATTTTATGAAATAACTACGCTTGAATTTGGAAATGACTCTCTGTAACTTTAAATATACTTAACCGACTTTGGTGGTTTAAATTAAGAAACTTTTCATGACATTAATAAACTTTTAGGTCTAATTTTATTGTCAATTATTTTTAAAGTGAGCGTGCCACCAACAGAACAAAAAAAGACAGACAGACATACTGCTAAATCGACTCAGATTTTGATTTGATGCAAGAATATATGTACATAATTGGGCTTTAGATGATTCTTTCTCAGCGTTTCATACGGAATACGGAATTTATTAACCCTCTTCACCACTAGTGGTTGTTCAGACATATTTCATTTTGAATAAATATTTTATCGAATTTTGAAATTCTTTAACTTCTCTAAACACACATTATATTAATCCATTCTGCTTTACAGTTCACTGTTTATGTGAGACATTCGATATCTTATTATGTTCTACCATATTTTATAAATTTTAATGATATTGATTTCTTTTTTTAGATGTATGTGTATGGGTATTTAATTTAGTTGCCTTTATGTAGATTTTTGCTTTAAGTGTTGCCCCACAAACAATTTTAATCAGTATCTAATGTCCCAAATCTTTCAAGTTTCTGACATAAATCCAAAGTATTTATATTTTGTTATATAAATATATATACACTTGCACACATAAGAATACATATTTAAATGTTTTAGTTGTTTTATTATATTTATTTATGAATAAAATATTACAAAAAAAATAAAGAATAGAGAAATAGAATACACTTGTCAGTCTGAGTACATATTGTGACAGTATGTGTTGAACAAGAAAGAAATGATGATGAAGATGAACATGATGTATAAACTATTCGTGCTAGAAAAAACACAAGAATAACAACACCAACATCAGTCAGTACTCATATTCCTAATAGAACAAAAGATTCCAAAAAGCAGAATATATAACAACTATTTACAAACATCTTTCTGCTTCTTTTAGTTATCTAACTAAAGGTGTAGTAATTGGCCTAATGCCACACTTACATATAAACCTAAAGATATATGTGTAAGCACATATATCTATATGGCTAAATAAATACATATTTACGTAAATGCATGTCGGTGTATGTATTTTTTTGCTTATAAAATATAAATAAACATTTATGTATTTCAATGGGTACGACTTTTCTAGCAAAAGAAAAAATGTATCCCAGAAAAGGTGTTATTTAAAAATAAAAATTAAAGCCGTATAAAAGCTTTATGAGTTGGAGTCATATCTTTGTAAGCCGAAATCCGTTAATTTCTTCAGATTTGAAAAAATACTTAATTCGACATTAATCTTGCTGGACTAATGCCTACAGACTATAGACGATTTTATAGTCTATACTATAGACGATTTTATAGTCTATACTATAGACGATTTTATAGTCTATACTATAGACGATTTTATAGTCTATACTATAGACGATTTTATAGTCTATACTATAGACGATTTTATAGTCTATACTATAGACGATTTTATAGTCTTTACTATAGACGATTTTATAGTCTTTACTATAGACGATTTTATAGTCCATACTATAGATTTTATAGTGTAGACTATAGATGATTTTATAGTCAAGACTATAGACAGTTTTATAGTCAAGAATGTAGATAATTTTATAGTTCAGGCTATAGACGATTTTATGTCCATCCTCTAGACGATTATTGTGCCACTTGTATATATAACGTGACGTTGAGAATATTTAAACATCAAAGAGGAGATTTTTGAAAAATGTTATGGATATTTTACGAAAAAATTACAATTTCGTATAGATTAAAATTTTGATAGTCCTGTCGTTCAGAACCCATTCACTCTCTTCAAAATTCTTCCATATTACTGCCTACAGTCTTTCCTCTTTCTTATCTTCTGTTTTTGTTGGTTGCGTCTATCTTGCTGATATTCTTCCTGATATGAGTTCACCTCCGGTCCTGGAAAACTTCTCCTCAAATTTTCTTGAGATTCTACATGTATAGAGCCTTGTTCATGAAGATAACTTTTGTGTTAATCTTTATGTATTGTCAGTAGCATAGTATTGTCAGTTTTCCCCTTTGTAAATGCTCTTTTTCGTCTAAGGATTTAGTTGTTTTTATCGTTTTTGATCAATATATTTTATCCTTACCCAAACTCTCTATCTGGTGTAGTGGTTTTTTGATCTAATGGTTATTTTTGCAAACATGAAGGCCTTGCGAGTGTTCACAAAAGCTCTTAATAAGACCTTCCGCTAGAAACAGATCGGAGTTGTTCCTCCAACTAAAAGTCAAGAACTTTCGAAATTTTTTTAAGACTTCTAAGTTTCGTTGGATAGGATGCAGCTCCGGCATTAATTTGAAATTTATTACAGTACAATGTGGGTTTTCGGAATACCACAGCTGTCAAATCTATAAGCATCAATCCACATCCACATTTTTGAAATGTTATAACTAAGACAGTACCGTAGACTTGGTCTTCATACCTTTCGGCGGTATACCACTAACTTCTCTCAAATCTTGATTTTTTTCCACTAGGTAAACCACGAACTACAATCTCTCTTAAAAGTACTCCTGTGGTGGGATATCTACTTAAGGGCAATATCTATTCACTGTTTTATAGGATTTAACAGAGCACATATGACTGTATGTGGCAAATTTAGTGTATGTGAGATGATTTTATGTTCTAAACTTTATAGTTTACACTTAAGTTAAATTTATTTATTTGGCTGTAGTTTAGACAACAGTGTGGACTTGAGACAGTTATAAGGTATGTACTATTACGATGAAGATTATGGTCAAGTCAAATCAACTGTATATTTGATAGTCACATTTAACTAAAAATAACCCTTTCTAGGGAATACCTTTTGGAATAAAACATAAGGTATTTATATATGTAAGTTTCTTTTTATACAAGATATTTACGTACATATTTTTATATAGTAAAACTGACAGGAAATTTTTGTATAGACTATCTGCAATTTTTATATAAAATTTCGTATTACTAACACACATACACACAACGATTTCTGTAAACATGTTTAGATGAAAGTAATATATACAAATTATTTTACAGGCTGCTTTGGTGAATTAATCCAAATTTCACGAGTTGACAAAACATTCTATTTTAAAAAAATTATAAATTTCAAGACATTTACTTGCTCAACCTCGAGGCTAAATTCTATGAAGCGGGTTTCAACTCGACAACAAATCTACGTGATCAGTAATTGTACTATTCACCCTGTATGTAGTAAATTTTAAAAAAATCCACATTCCTTGTTAGATACTACAAAATAATAACAACTACTTGTCCACCATTTCCGGCATTTTAAAGTGTTGCTCCATTGTTAAAATTACACATTCAAAGAATTGTTCAGGTAGAATACGGAATAGAAAAAAAACATCATAAATAGTATTATTCATGGAAAATAGAAAACAAACAAGAAAATCAGCAGAAGAAAAAAGAAAATATTTTAAACTTTAAAAAAAGTCTAGAGTGGAAAAAGTAGCGTAATAGAAAAATAAAACTTTTTTAGGAAAAGCAAAAAAAAAAAAAAATAATAATAATAAAAAAGCAGAGCGTTTTTTTATTTGCCCGACTTTTTTAACTTTTAAGATTTTCTTCTTTTTTCTTGTTGTTGTTGCTGCTGCTGTTGCTAGTTAGTACTTGTCTAAGTTTTAGCTGTAAATATTTTTTTCTATGCAAAATAGTGCCAGAAATCATAAAAAAATGAAAACAAGTCAGAATGCTATATTCGGTTATGCTGAATCTTCAACACCCTCTACCACAAACGCATGTGAAGAAATGTGGTTTTCACACATATATTCTCAGATGTAAGCAATATATAAACGTTTTTCTTAAATATAACACCGAACACTTAATGGGTAATAAAATTAGTTCTGTTTTTGGCTATAACTTTTTTCTACTGAACCGATTTAAATTATTTTAAATAGTAAGGGAGTATATATAGCCTAATATTATGGCAATATTTTATTCTAAATTATCGTTTTAAAATTGACAATTAAAAAAAATTACTTGAATTTAGAGGATGAATCGAACATCGCTCTATATCTTTTAGTATACTTAACCAGTTCTGCTAGTTTTAAAAACCTGAATATTTGTTACGGTCTCAGGATTGTAAGAAATATTCAGGCCGGATTTTTATTGATCTCTGTTAATTATTGTGTTATTGTGAATGTGATCGTGCCAACAACATGCATTCAGACAGACGGACATTGTTCAATAGACTCAGATTTTCGTTTGATTCGAGAATATGTACACTTTATGGTGTCTCAGATGATTCCTTCTTAGCGTTACACAGGGAAAGCTAAAATTGAATATACCCTCTTCACCACTTGTGGTGGTGGAGGGTATAAAAAAGAATTATAAAAAATAAAAAGAAAACTTGAATTCAGGAGGAATATATGCAGAGATGTAGTAGAACTACAAAAAAAGATTATGCATAAAACTATTTAAATTATTTGCATTTCTTATTTGTTCGTTTTGTGTTTCTTCTCTTATTCTTCATCTCTGCGTTTGTTCCATTTTTTAGTTATGATGGCCTTAAGTTATTTTATATAAAACAATTTATAAAACATATTTTTGCAATTAATTTTAACAAGCTTAAGATTGTATGTTCTTTTAAACAATTAAATGATTTTATTTTTGTTGTTTTTGTTGGTCTTAAATGGTTAGAAATAGAACGAACATATGGTAGCGCTTGATTAAATTACCTAAGACGTATGAGTGATATTTCAGTAATATTTGGTAATTATACGTAATACGCTGTACAGAATTAAAGCGACTCAGAATTGTGGTTAATCTTTCAAAAGCAAAGCGAAAACCACTTAATCGTTTACATCCATGGGAACAATAGTATTCAGAACAGCAAGAATCTGAACTTCAAAGCGGTTAAGCAAAAATTTTTCATCTACTGTTTTTTTAAATTCTTCAATTTCTCACTTTAAGTAAATCAGTTTTTTAACCTGAACAAATTCCTATAATTATTAATACAAAATTTTCTTCTGATCCTACCGATATTAATTTTTCCGTTTATCAGAGCTAAGTTGAAGAGGTCTATCATTTTTTTACTGAATATTATCACAATACTAATACTTTAAGATTAATATATTTTAAAGTGAAAGTATGTCTGTATGTCGAATTTAGATCGATTATTGTTCAAAATTTTAAATATATGTACCAAAATTTACCAAGTTATCTAAAAAAAGTTATCTAAAATTAAAATCGACTAAAAAAATTATTCTAAATCGATCGGTATATCGGCACATAATCGTCTATCATCTATAGAATACACTGATATATATTACTATAAACGCAATTGATTTGTTTCAATATTTTTGTTTTAACTTTAACTTCTCATCAAAAAATAAAGTTGAAGTATTACTTACGGTGCTTTTTAATATAAACAAGATTTTTTTTCTAAATATTATAGGGATATTCCAGTTGAGAAATTGCACATAAATTTAAACGTTTCCAAAGTGTGTAGGTAGGAAGTTGGTATTCATAGTTGGTCAACTCGGGTGCGAAAGAATTTCATGATCTTTGGCCACATTATTTGTTATTGTCTTAAGCAGTTTTCTACTTAAAATCAGCTCCTTAACGAAAAATGTATAGAGGGATATCTGATGCAATCTCAAAATTTCGAAAAAAACCAATAACAATTTGACCATATCAAACAGTTATGTTTTATTATCGTACAATATGAAATGGGTCCACATAACTCTTAAATAAAGTCGAACTATATAGAAATTTGTTATCTTAAGTATAACACCTTCCCGGAAATCGTTTTGAATAAAACTCTTATATAACGCCCCTTCTCGAAAACTCTTATATGAACACAAATCAATTTAATTTAAAACCATCACGATTATTTTACTTGTAATGTCGTAGTTTCTTGACGAATATTGATCCATATTTTTCTATACTTTTAAACTATAAGACCTTTAAAGCTAAAACAATCCTATTGGAAGTTGGAAAATGCTCTATACGTTCTCTAAGTCCCAGAAAAGGGATTATATTTTTTTAGTTTTTAAAAATAACTTTTTCTGTAATCGGCCTTTAAGCTGGTGAACGAAAAATATTCTTATGAACTATAAAATATTTCCTTGGTGCTGAAAAATTTTCTAACGTATCATAGAAGGCAAATCCGAGAACACTTCCTTCGCTACCTCTATTGAAATTTCAATATTTTTCAAAAATCTTTAGATTTTTTAGAAGAAAATAAAAATGTCGGAGCAAAAGTTGCAAAAATGGAACCTTAATTTTGTAGCTTAATATTTTAGCTATCAATTAAAAGATCTGTATGTGGACAAACCTCGCGTAAGGCAAGAGAACAATTTATTGAAATAAGTAAAATTTTTAATAAGTTTTCCCCGTATAGGAATTCTGGGTATTTTAGAACACAATTTTTTACCAAAAATAAAAATTTTAGATTTTTCGAAGAATTTCTGAAAGATGTTTAGATTTTTATTATTTTTCAAGTAGTTGTCTTTTCAACGATATCATATACTTACATAAATAGATTACATCACCCTTTAAAAAATAACTGAAACTTGGCTTCCTGTAAACAAGTATACAATTTCTTTCTGCAACTGGCATGTAATTTATTGACACACGGAAAGTAGATGCGAATTCGTCTTTAATTTTGATGAATTTTCTATTTAATTGCATATAAAATTAATTTTCTTTATGACATAAAGGTTTCTAAAATTTCATTTAAATGCTCAACATTTTGACATTTAATATTTCCCTTCACTTCCTGTCTGAACAAAAGTCAAGATTTTACATTCACTAATTGTTATTCGTTTTCTAGACTCCCAATTAAACTGTCAAAATATTTAACTTACACATAACAAAAATTCTAAAAACAAGGTACATTGTTTACTTCCACTTTTCCTTTTAAGACAACAACATGTCTCCCTCCACCACCAGTGTATTTTTGAGTAACAGAATTTATTAACTACATACAAACTAAAACCATAAGTTACTTTAAGCCACAAATCTATTTTTGCCGCAAAATAATTGCGGTTCAAAAACAATATTCGTGGTTTCATTCATAACGATGTGATGGTGAGTAATCAGAGCAAAATTTCTTATAAAAATATTTACACAAAATAATTTAATGCCAACGAATGTATGTGTGTGAGTATGTGTATTTTAAAACTTCTTTAGGAATTTAGGTCAAAATTTATATATGATTTTATATTGTTTTGCAAAACTTTTGTAAAATAGGAAAACCTTTTAGTTGTTAATTTAACGAAATCCTTCCATTTTACTCTTATGTGGAGCAATAGATACTTGAGTAGAGTATTTGGTTTAAGAAATTCAAAAGGAATTCCAGGAAGACTATGAAATATATAAACAGTTTGAGAATAAGTAAAAAATCTGGGTAACAATTTTTGGTTTTTAATATTTAGCATATATTTTGACTATTGGATATGATTAGTTCGATTTGATTTTGTTTAGTAGTGGTAAACTCAAATTTGATGTATTCTAAAATTGGGTCTGAGACTGGGAGCAGAATATTTATCGAATACAGCAAATTGCTGAGAAAAAAGCGATAATCTTTCAGTTAAACAAAATTTAGCAAATTTACCTCTAAAAAATTGAATAACGAAAATTGAATGGATAGTGATCGTTATGTATGCATCTGAACTTATTCTTTAAACAAACACTGTACATCGGTTGCGAAATCACTTAAGCTTTTTTCAGTAAAAAAGTACAATATAAAGGTTGTATTGACTAGATTTTAAAACTTTCGCTCTATTGTTCTACAGATATTCAGCATTTTTACTCACTTACCATAAAATCCACATCTCCCATGACTTCAAGTTTATACCCTCCACCTCCATACCCTCAAGAAACTTTTTGCCTTGTATGTTTTTGAAACTGCATTAACTTTAACTTTTCGTACCAAATAGTATGAGGTCTGACCTAACAGGGATACTTTCCGACGAAATGTGTTGGGAACTATTTTGAAAATGAGCTGATGTTATCAAATTTTGGTAGTGTTTTTTCTGGTTGTATAAATCTTAATACGAAATATCATCACAATATTGCCTTTTTTAAGGCGTATGCACTGTAAGTGATTTTC
>PYHX02000495.1:62376887-62406402 GCA_004302925.2 Cochliomyia hominivorax | reverse complement strand
AATTACATAAGAGTGCATTTTATAGAGATTTAGAAGAATGAATGAATTTTTTGGCGAATTTCGAAAAAATTAACATACTGGAGGTGGCCACTTATGTTGGGTCGCCAATCAGATAGGGGTTAAGGGCAAACTCTGGAGTGCTAAAGAAGCTCTTAATTGGACATTGTAAATATTTTGTTTGCGTCATTTGTACATTTTTTTGACAAATTAAAAAAATCATTATATTTGAAGACAAACTTGGGAAGATAACTCATTTTGCATCTCATCCGCTAGG
This sequence comes from Cochliomyia hominivorax, assembly GCA_004302925.2. Taxonomy (NCBI): domain Eukaryota; kingdom Metazoa; phylum Arthropoda; class Insecta; order Diptera; family Calliphoridae; genus Cochliomyia; species Cochliomyia hominivorax. The sequence continues at coordinate 62,406,128 of PYHX02000495.1, read as the reverse complement.
TAATCTGACCTACTTAAAATCGACTCAGAATTGAGATACACAAAGAAGTTAATCCTGTTAATATTGCTGATGGAGGTACTTAAAATCCTATGTATATCATTCAATTTTTATTTTATATTTTATATTCAATACTCATATAATATGAAAATAACATGGTGTTGATTTACATTTTAACGAACCACATTACACCAACGATTTGGAAAAACAAAAACAACAACAAAAACAAATCATTTATTGACTAAATTTTCCCATTTGAATTTTTGTTATTTTAATCCTCATCATAAATGGAAAATAAAATAAGTAAGAACGTTGTAGTCGGTCAGCCTAACTATCTAATGCCCTACACCACATTTCTTTTTAAATATGCTACTTACGAAAAAAAATTATTAAAATTTTCTGATTTATTCTTAAGTGAGCGGTATATTACTGTGATGCTAATATTTATGTGAAATTATGGGTTTAAATTAATTTTCTGAGAGGTTTATATGCGACCTAAGAGAAATTATGGACTTACCCTGTTTAATTTTACACACCAATTTTAGGTATTTTTTTCTCAATTTGACCAATTACAATAATAATGCGAGATTTTATAATAATCCGAGATTTATGCCTTCTAAATGATATTTGTAAGCGGGCTTGTATGGGACCTATAAGAAGCAATAGATTGATTTATGACTTTTTTGAGCTTAAAATCTCATTCCGGGGGACCGAACTTAGTCAATTTCAATATGCTACATCATGGGGGCAAAAATAAAACTACCAAATTTCATCATCTCAAAAATTGCGACCAGAGTGTTCATAACGGTTACATGGACAGGCCAGCCGGACATGGTTAATCGACTCAGAAAGTGATTTTGAGTCGCATGATATACTTTAAGGTGGGTATTTGTACCCATTTTCTTTATGTTACAAACATTAGTACAAACGCAATATACCCCAACCACCTACGATTGGTGTGGGTATAAAAAATAAAAAAAATATATAAACGAATGAATGTTGCATGTAAATTTTTGGTTATTTTTGTTTTTGGTGTTTTTTTAAGAAAATTATTTCAGAATTTAGTTGGTTGCATTTGGCAAATTACCAAGATATAAAAAGGAGTGAGAACGAAACTAAGTGAGTTAATGTTCTGAAATTGGAAATTAAAATACAATAGCGAAACGCAAAATGTGAAACTTAATCGTTTGTTAACTTTGACATTAAAATACCAACATAAAAACTTAAATTATTCCACAAAAAGTGTCTTTAGCAGTTAAGTTAATATTATTTTCTACAGAAAATATACAAGTAAAATTACTGTATGTCCATCATCTTGAATTCCTTGTAAAATGAATAATTTACAATGTTTCTTTTTTACATCATTTAGGGAAAATATTAGAAGTAGAGTATTATTTTTGGTTTCTCATAAAAAGATTATAGAAAATTAAAATACATTTTACATTTTGTTTAATAATTTTCCTTGGAAAACTTAGCATGGACGGTATTCATGGTAATGAGATTCTTAAAAAAAGAATTCCAATGATAAAGGTACATTAATACAGACCTTTTTAAATTAATGTTATTTTTGCACTTAGTGATTTTCTTGTGAATGACTTACAATTGTCTCAGTGGGTTTATAAATCCAAAAGAGTGTGTTAAAGTACCCGGGATGAGTTTGCAAAGTGCAAAATTTATATAAATTAATCACTTTGCAAATCACTCTACTCCATCTGAAGTCCTATCCTCGTACGAGTTCTTCGAGACTGAGAACTTGGAAAATAAGCTAACGGGTGATCTCACAAACCCTAATAATTGTCGAATAATTGCACTTCTATGGAATAGACCACATAAAGAGCTTACGATGATTATGGTAGAGACTGTATAGTAGCATTCGTTACTATATCCACGTATTGTAAACTTCGAGAAGGGCCTTCAAAAGGCTTCGTGATAATGTAAGAATATTGAGTTACAGGAAACTCTCCCTAAAATGAAAACTCTCTCACAAACTCTAATAAACAGGAGATAAGCTTCTACAGCTTATGAATATATTGTAACAGTTTCTTTAGAAAAAAACTTGCCAAATTGTTGAGTTCAAAAGTGGAAAGTGCCTGTCCGACGAGTTTATGTACAGAATACCATTCTTGAAGGGGGTTTTAATAATGTCAAGGTTAGTATGGGAACTGAACTGTTTTTGTATATTTTGTTTTTGTTCAAATATTTGTTTTGTTCATTTCACATGAATAAATACCATAAAAGTCTAGCATCGAGTGGAGGTCTACATCTTCTTCTAAATCTGAAATCTCTTGCTCCTGATTTTTAGAAATTCACCAGTATTTAATTTCGATAGCATTCAATCCTTAACGTAATTCAATTTTTTGGAGTAATATTTTGTAAAATATTGTTCAGAAAAACGGCATACATATGAATCTGTGATATACTATATAATTTATAGAATCTACATATATTTACTGAATAGAAGATTTTGATACTCTGTCTGGAAATCTAAAGGGAATTTTTTATTTTATATGAACGGGGCATCTAAAAACCTCCTACAGAACCTACTACAGTTCCATAGATTGAAATTACACCTCTATGAATGAATTACACACTTTGAGGCCTTGATAACTGCATTACGCTTGAGTTTTTGCTATGACCATGTTGTTAACAGTTCAGCTATGTGTGGTTGTTCTTTCTGAAGAGACAACTTCAAATTCATACAGCTGTCGACGGGTTGAATATCTTTGGCCAAGGGAATCCGAAACGAAATTCAATTATCGTGGGAACGGTGGAGCTTAGATGATATGCTGCTGTACAGAAGGAAATTGGTCTCCATACAAAACAAAATTTGTTTGTGCAGTCATCTCTTGAATGAAAATACAGTTTGATGCTGTTTTCAGATATAAAAAAAAAAAGTTGTTTGCCACTCCTCAAATAACAATACAGTGTCGCCACTTAAACTTTATCTAAACAAATTATATATCGTTGGTAATGGTTTAGGAAATGCTCATTTCTATTCTTTGATAACTGGCGGCGCTATATTTAAAAGTTATTTATGCATTTCCAAAAAACATCAATTAATTATTCCCTCATTCTAAGGGGTCACTGACAAAATTTTTTTACGACCCACCTACTATATGCTTGAATACATCCATATTGCATAGATACAATAGATGTAATCTTCTATGCCTTATGAATTGTTTGAGAAATTCAGAAGTACACATAAAGCAAAGCATCCCAAACAAAAATCTCTGTGCATGGTTCAGTAAACAGGTTGTGATTTAGAGTAACTAGTCATTGCTTTGGCGATCTCTACCACATTGACTGCATTTGTGTCATCTGCTTATGTAAATTTAATTTTTAGGTTTCCAGCGCCTTTAATGATGTAAAGGGGCTTGTTGCATTCTTAAGGCAAAATCTGGGAATAAGTCAGAGCATTTGCAAGAATTTCCAATCTGATCAGAAAATATATTGATGCAGTGTGGTGCCACCTAGAAGCAATCATATTTCATATAACTGACTGAATACCGTGAGAAAATTTTTATTGATTTTTGTCAAATTTTTTATCTGTTACAAAAATTTCGATCAGCAAAACCGTTAAATATTCAATAACAAGTAATACAATCGTTTTCAATTTCTTCTTCCCAACTTTTTTAAACTTAACTGACAGTCAAAAAATAAATATTGCACAATTTAACGTCTAGGTAGTAGATGTTTGTTTTTTTACATTTTTTCGGAAGTATGCAGCAGAATTTTCACAGCAATATCAACAACAACATTTACCTCATTGCTTATTTGCCACAATGTCGAAGTGTTTTTCAGTCTCTCTTTTTGTCTGTCCGTCGTTCATTTATGTTATAAAGCTTAGATTTGTATGACTGAGGAGGTGTGTAAATGAATGAAAATAAATGAATAGACGCCCGTACAAATCTAACACACAAACACACACCCAAAGGAAGAGAGAAAATGTCAAATCTGTGTCACGTACTAAAGAAATTCAGCATAGCAAACAGACAATCACTTGAGGTCATGTCACAGAGTTATGTCATTTTTTCGATAGATCCTTTTTATTTCTTCTTTCACTTTTTCGTTTTCTTTTCCTTTTCAGGGGTTTAAACACGAAAAGAGAAAGAGAGTTAGTCAGTTAGACAGACAGCCAACCAGGCTGTATGAATGAGTGAATAAATGAATGAATGAATACATGGATAGATGAATGTATTTGAGAATATTTATCTTGAAACATTCTTTATAATTTTATTTGGTATTTTTTAGCATTTTTTTCCAGTTTCACATTTTTTTTTACTTTCCTCTTAATAGTGTTAATGGAAGATGGAAGAAGTCGAAGAATATTTATAAAGAAATTTATGTCAGTCACATACAAACAATATCATAAAAAACGAAAGCTGCCAAAAAGTGAAAAAACAGCACAAATATTCACACTAACACATACAAGCAAATGAAAGAAAAAAGATTTAAATCACAAAATATAGGAATCTTAAGACATCATACTCAATGTCAGGATATATTAGAATGTATGCTGCAGGATTTATACACATTTACAATAACATTGATACATATGTGTATGTGTTATATATGTAGTTATGTATGTATATATGTATGTATGTATGTATGTATGTATGTATGTATGTATGTATGTATGTATGTATGTATGTATGTATGTATGTATATTTTATAAAAAATCTTATAGTTTTACTTATATTCTTATCGAAATGCATCACGCCACTTTGTTATGATTCTACATTTCAGAATTTGATTCATTTAGATTTTCTTATATTTCTGGTTTATGTTATATGTGTTTATTATTTCTTTTTCTATTCCTACTTTTACATCTTCTACACATGTTATTTTATTGAAAAAGAAAAAAATGTATTTGATAAATCTTTAAGAAGTGTCATTTCTTTGTTTGTCCTTGAGTTACTATAAATATGATGGTAACGGGACCGGTCCAGCTCGGCTATACCACTTCTAAGAAAAAAGAAATCAATTTTGTTCAAATTCAAAGGATTACGAAGAAGCTTTTATGTGTTTTATGGATTTTATAATAATAAATAAGAGTTTTGAAAAAAATTTTATTTTATTTTAATTACCAAAAATAAGACCTAGAAATTTCATCACTTTCGTTAATGGAAACACTACATCAAAGTTTTTACGGAGAATTGTAATTCAATTCTCCTTTGACGAGGGTCCAATATCTCTCCACTGGTCTTAGCTCCGGACATTTTGAAAGATTTTAATTTTATAATTATTCTTGTACCACTAAAGGACTTGCTCACCATAGTGACAAGATGCCATGTCAGGCCAAAAAAATAATATTTTTCTACTGGTCTTATCTCCGGACGGTTTGGTCGATTTGCTTGTGTTAGTACAAATACCACATTATTATTCTTGTACCACTCAAGTGGTACCATAGTGACAGGAAGCCATGTCAGGCCATAAATAGTGACAGGATACCAAGTCAAGTCATAAATAAGTGAACACATTATGAAGTCTTATGAATGGAATCAATCTTTATTGTAAACATTCTTTGATATAAATTTAAATTTTGATATAAATTTGTAACAAATGAATTATTTCTAATGCTGCAACTGCATATTACTTGCCACAACAATAACTTTTTGAGAAATTTCGACTGCTTTTGGATCCTAAACCTTTCTTCATCATTACCTCGATCACCAGCAACATAATAACTTTAATGAGAAAATCTGCCTGAATATACGTTTGATCATATATTATACAGCAATTCCCGTGATCTTTTATGATCTAAACTTTGAGCAAATTTTCTGGCGGGACCATTTGTGTCGCAATGAAATTTGCATGAATATTTTTATTACCACCCATCGTTTTGTCAAGTCCAATAATTTCCTATACTTCCCATATTAGGCCATTAGAAATGTCAGTTTAATGTTCATAATTGACTTAAAAATTATTCCACATAAATATCAATGATTCTACCAAATAACCCCTCTTTGTTTGAAACAAGCAATGGAGTCAATACCTGTTTTAAATTATTGTTTATTTAAAAGAATCGAAAATTCTAAAATATCACAAAGTCGCTTCCTATCAACTGTATACATTTGATGTGCGATTTTTTTGAAAATAAATCTCTATCTAAATCCTGGATAGATTTGCAGGAAATTTAATATAATAGCGGACAAGTAGTACTATGATCCAGAGGACTATGACTCCGGCTATAGGTCATAGAAATCATGAGTATTAGATTTTAATGCGTACTAAATTTATATTTCAAAATAGATGTCAGATTTACTCTAAAATTAAAAAAAATACTTGAATAAAAAGAATTTTTTGGTGATTGATAAGTTCCTGAACGCAAAACCGGAATCGCCTTTGAATTATCATTTTTATGAAGCTTAATATGTGAAGTAAACCCCTAAGGAGTACTAATAATTTTATTCCGTATTTCAGTACGGAAAAGTGGGACTTCTTGATTTCCTTATTTGGAGACAATTTCACATATTCTATACCGAAATTTATTCCACTTATTGTTTTAATATTTTGTATCTTCCAGTTCTAAGGTTTTCACAGATATTATTTACTTGTGTAGAAAATTATACCTTGGCTGAAAATCCAACCCTAATTTTGCTATTTTCCGCACATTTCTCCAAATCAACTACGCATAACCTTATTTCTAACCGTATGAAATTTTATTAAGATATATCCAGTGGTACAGTTCTTTTCATGCTCATGTCTAAACAAAGTATAAGACTGCAATGAAATTATATTATTTTATATTCCTAGATAAATCCGGAAGTTTAATACTCGAGTTTTAACTAACTTTTTCCTCAATTTTACCCAAATACTATTTAAATCTAACTGCCTGAATAAACGTTATACACATTAAGAGGAAAATACAAAGATTTAATAACTTTGTTATATCAAACAATTTTTATCTCGTTCAGGGAAATATATTTTCTTTTAATTTTCTTATAAGTTTTATCTAAAGTTGGTCTCATTACACTTTAATTCTTGGCAGTCACGTATAGTCCCCCAACCATAAATCTATTGAGACTACAAACGCTATTAAACATTATAACATTAAAACACACACATTTTATACTAATACATACACATATTATGCAAATTGTTTTATATATGTTGAATACATACACAGACATATACTAATTTATAAACCACATACAATCAAAACATATCTACAAATTATATTTGTTTTACGTAAATAATCATCATCGAAATGAAAAAAGAAGAAAATTTCAAAAAAATTTATTTACCAAAAACATTTAATCAAACATTTGTCGTCAATATTTTAATCAATTTAATTTGTTTCATCTTACAACAAATTTATAAATATTTTTTATGCGTAAATTGAAAGATTAACTTTAATAAAATATTATTAAGATTATTTTCTAGCTCAATACAAAAGCGATATTTGTTAAAAGAATTTCCAAAAAATTCTTTAATTCTCGCAATATAAATATGAATTTAGCAAATAATTTTTATTATTCTGAATTATAACGAAAAATATGTCAATTTGGGGAAAGATAGAAGAATTTAATAAAAAAATTTAATCTAGGATCACAAAATATAGTAAAACATTTGAATATCGAAATGTTGAAACTTATTTTTTTGGAAGGGAATAAATTATTTAATAAACTGAAATAATGGTAATAATATTAATAATAAAAATAAAATAATAATAATAATAATAATAATAATAATAATAATAATAATAATAATACTAATAATAATAGAAAAAAACAAAACTGATGTCGATGTGGTTATGCCGAATCTTGAAAACCAAATTCATTATTTAAGACTCAAATAAGAAGAAATTTAAAACATTATTTTTAAACAATTTAAATTAATATCTTTTTTGTTATATTGAAAGATGAACAATAAAAATGATATAAAAATCAATAAAATGAATCTTCTTGAAATACGTGTCAAAAATTTGCATGATTTGGCCAAAATATATTTTTAACTTAAACTTGACATACATTTTAAATTATTTCACCAGATTCACTTAAATATTTATATTTATCATTTATATATATAAATATGTATATTTCATCAGCTTCAATCATAATATTGTTTTTCTTTTTATTTCTACACCAAAATTTTAAATAATCTTATACTTATTTTTAAACGTTTTTCTCAGAATTTCTCCCTCCCACAAGAATACATTTAAAGATTTAAGCATCATTATAAAAACAAATAAATGTCAAATTTGTGTCATAACATAACAAATCAAGAATAACTAACAACCGGATCGGAAGGCAAATAAAAACAACAAATACTAGACTAAAAATTAAAAAAAATTTGTAATAAAAGACTAAAGAAAGGGAATATTATAATTAGGCAATCACAGTCATTCGTGATACTTTTATAAATTTCTGTTTAAAGTCATGCGATACCCAGCGAACAATTTTTTCTGAAGTTAAGTTAACTATAAAATCAATTAATGGACATATGCTAGATGTCTTTTACTATTATGTATAACAGGGTTATATAAAGACTCCCTCAAGCATATACGTTATAGCTACGCATCACAAAATTAATACCCATTATATCTGTTGAAAATATTCTCAATTCCTAAATTTTAAATCAATGGAATTTATTCGGATTGTTTGTTAATGTTTGATATCTTAGACAATCTAACGATTCAGACAAAAAAATAAATTTTAAATTTAAAAAAAAATAAAATTTTAAATCTTTACGTGAAAAGTTTTGACATAAAAATATTTATTCACATCCTCAATAATGCTAAGTAGAGACTCCATCGGATTAACCCGTTTTTATATAATGTCTTATTTTATTGTACGTTTTATTATTTCAATAAATGAAAAATCTGAAATCTGTATTAAATGTGATAAGATCTCATAAGATCTATAACTTCTAAGTGACTTGAAAGGATAATTAAAAGTTTACATATCTACTCAGATTTGTTCGTTGTCGAGCAGGGAGATTCAAGAAATATTACATGCATTTCACAATTTGGATTGTCCAAACATTGTGAAAAACTAGAATAAGGCAGAGTTAATGAATTATCCGACATGTATATCCTTCACTATCCAAGTATGTTTGATAATATCGAGAGAGATCACAACGCTACTTGAATATCGGTGCATGTTTTTACCAGGTGCGCTTAGCTGCACCAAAATTCTTCTACGTTCTAAATTCAGGAAAATTTTCGTAAATCATATATATTAAATACAGATGCGAATGCTTTATTTAACTACGACGAATCGTGATTACCCTTCATCACGTTTTTTCCTATTAAAACGAATTTGCCCGTTTGAAATAACAAACTTCCAGTAACAGACAAGTATAGACTATAGCAAAAATATATACTTATTAGGGTCTTAGACGATTTATTCTTGGCGTTACATAGAGAATGACAAACTTAATATACCCTCATTACTATTTATGATGGTAGAGAGTATAAAAATGGCGAACAATGGAATTTGAATAAATTAAAATAATAATTCTTCAGATATACGATTACTAATATTTGTTTTTTATGATTGATACCTCTCCCTTTGATCCGATCTGTTTTAAATTGTTCTAGTAAAGCAGTTTCATAGGAAAGTGATAAAAAACTGTAAATTAAATATTAGGTCTTTATGGGGCATCTCTTCTTTTTTTCGTATGATAGGTACTGACCCTTCATATCTCATGTAAAACTCTTTCACAGGAAATTTGAATTAAGATTTTTGTACAATTTTTTTCAATATTCCCTGTATTAGCTCCACTGATATTCGATTATTAGTATCTACAGGGCTGTCTTTCCCCGATTCTATCCATCCAACATTTTACCCAGTTATCAAACTTTAACTAAGTAAATTCTTAATACTCTCCTTTAGTAGTTCTTTTGCTACTCTGAAACAATGGCCTGTCTGTTTATTGGAAATATTTTTACGCTTTAAATATTTATCCGAGTTGTTACCCTTAACAATTGTAGGCTAAAATTAACAAAATTTTGACTCACCACAAAATCCGTGTCTCATATTGGTTCAAATTTTGAATATTATTTTCTGAAATTTTAACATATATTTTTTCATTATTTTTCAATTATTTAACTAAACTTTCATAAAAGGCCCCTTCCCGGAATATGGTAACCTTTTTAAACTATTTAATATAGATAAGTTCTACCGAATTTCGACATAACTAGTAATGCAAGTGTCTTGTGTCTTGCTATTAATTCCGTATTGGGCCCGTTTCCAAAATATCGCTTGAGCTTATAAAGAAATTTTATTGAAATTCGATGTTATTTATCTATTTTTAATGCACTAACTCATTTATCGAATATCTGTCCTTATTTTGATATAATTCCAACTCAAGTCCCCTTTCTAGAACTAAATATCAAATTTAATATAAATCCTTTTTCAGCTAATGCAAATGTTTGTTAAGCTTCAATTTCGGGCCAAAAAATTATCAAAATAAATTTTTATCTATAAAATGTTAGCCAGATCGGCGTACACCGCATCTGAGACCATTGCGCGTTGCACTTATGATGGTGTAGAGCTTAAAAATACCAAAAATTTACAAAATTGATTCCTTTTGTACTTTTTTGGAAGTGTAAATGCTGTTTTAAGTTCACAACTCAGTATTCAGACAAAACGAAATCTGATCCTATAAAATTTTTTGCTTAGGATATATAATTTTTCCTACTTTAATACAAATTGCATGCTGGGTTATCTCGTATAAAAATGTGATGACATTGAGATATTTATTTGCTTTTTTCCCATTCTACGCTCTTCAGCTCATTGTCAGAATATTTTGTCAGCAGAGTCATGTTTTAAGAAAAAAAATCATACAATCTACATATAAATAAAATATAATACGAAAATCGCGTGATTTTCAGAATTATTTGTTGTATTTTCTTTTTTTTTTTTGTGAAATTGCTGGGAAAAAATATTTTACACATTCCGAACATGCTTTAAGGAAAGTAGAGATGGAAAAACTTTTTTTCTCTCTTTCTCTATTATCATCAATTCATTATTATTTATTTCACATTTTTTCATTAAAAATTAAATGTATTTATGTCACATGTTGCATTGCGATAGGATTAAGGATGATAAAAAGCAAAAAGAAAAAAAAGAACGCTTGAAAGGAGCAGCAATAAATACTTCACTTGTAGTTGTAGTTCTGTTTTTCAATAAATTTTATAAATTCTCGTTTGAAGCATTTTGAATGACCGCATTAAGTAACCAAAATAAATTGCTCATCATCATTATAAACGACAAAAAATACGAGAATGGTTTCCAGCCATAATAATTCAAAATAAGTCTACAAGAAGGTGGATTGATTCGTTTCTGTAGACTTCAACCTCAACCTTCCTACTTATGTTCAAAGATGATTCCAAAAGAGGGATCAAAACTTCTATTGGTCCAATCCGTCCTTAATTTGTATATGGAACAAGAACTGAACTGCCTCAACAAAACATGATTTATTATAGAACTACTCATCGAATTGATAAGAGCCTATAGGTTGCACCAGATATCGGGCTATAATGTAATTATTAAAATATAATTTTCTATATAATTGCTCTCAGTTTCTTATTAAGAAACGAATTTAATATGCCTCTGTCTATCACTTACTTTACTGCAGAGTATTAAAAAAGAGCTCTTTCACCAATACATATATACATATTTTTATTTTAATGTTAATTTTTATTTGTATATGAATGCCACATCATAAGTATTGCAATGACAATTGTTTGAGGCTGTCTGATAATCGTATTAAATATAATTTCTACATTGTTCGATCATACATGGAAAGTGTACTGAGAATATGGAATTTATGTCATGATGAAAATAAAAACAACAACAAAAAAATTTGTCGAATCATTTTCTATATATAGAGATACAGAGAACAATAAGTTCTTGTCATCACAATTGTTCAGGGATATTTTATAATTAGTTGAGGTTATAAAAATAGAAGTGATTGGTCATGTTAAAATTGATTGATTTTTATTTATAAATATTTAAAGATTATTTAGCAATTTTATGCCACAGAGTACAATGGGATAAAATTAATATATTTCCTTATCTGAGATTTAGTAAGTTTTTATACTCTCCACCACCACAAGTAGTGAAAGGAAATAAATTACGTTTTTCTTTTATGTTATATAATATATATTCTTCCAATAAATCGAAAAAGAAATTAATTTATTATGTAAAAATAAAATTTGACAATTTTGTTAGAGAAATAATCAAACTCAAAATTCAAACTAAATTGGTTTTTTATTTTATATTAAAAACTATTTAATAAAATGAAGTAACTTTTTTATTACAATCATTTTGATCGAAGCAAGCAAGAATGCTATATTCGGCTATGCTGAATCTTCATAAGTAAATACGATATGTTTAGTATATATACACTCACATATAAACCCACAAGCGTATACAATGTATATAAAAATATTTCTTATTTAATACAGGAACAATTATTGAATCATAAAATTAATCATATATTTGGCTATAACTTTTTTTTTCAACTGAACGGATTTTGAAAGATTTTTAAAAGCTAATAAAGTGCATATAACATTATAATATAATAACAATTTTGTTTTCACTTATCGATTAAAAATCGAAAATTTTACGAAAGTTCTTCGCTTGAGTTTAGAAGCCAATAGCTTTCAATATGCTGAACCGTTTTGGCTGGTTTCATAAAAGAAACTTCTTAGGACAATACCAAATACTCAGGCAAAATTTCATTGACCTCAATCTATTATTGTGAATGTGAGCGTGCCAAAAGCAAACAAACAGACAGATGGAATGATGGGCGGACTGAAGGACGGACTATTTGCAATCCAATGAAGTATTTTTAAGATTTCTTAAGTATAAATTATATTTTTGCGTCAAAGTTTCAATAGGTTTAAACTATCTCCATCCAAAACTAATTGACAATACTCAATGTTACATGATATATTGCCATTATTCTAAGAGGTGTTATTTTTTTAAAAAAGGATAATAGGTTCTGTTAAAGAAAAAGTTATGGACCGATATATTAGGCAACCACCGAAATATCCTCGACATGGGAGTTAAGATTATAAAACTCATAGATACGATTTACAAGTATTTTTTCAATAGTAAATGTCGAATTCCCTAAACCAAAATGACCGTAGCCAATTAGTTTAAAATTATATATATGATGCTATAATGGGAAGGGTTTGGGAGTATTGATAAATTTTTAGGTGGAAGACTGTTTAGTAGGTTGCAAGATATTGGATTGAAATCAAATCAAACTTTCCAAAAACAATTATGACAATCGAATAAAATTTTGCATAATATTATATATCGTATATTCTTTATAATGTGCTGGAAGAAGAAGACATCATATAAAATTTGTTTTTTTTCCACTGGAAAATGATGCCGGAGTTTTTTGTGTATGTATCTTTGAAAGAATTAATTAGAATTCAATGAAATTTTGCCAAATTGTTTGTTATTGTTCAAGGAGTTTCCTTTTAAGACTGGCTATATCGCTCCAATAGAGGAATAATTATAAACTAATATCTAAAATGAATTTTCTTACATACATTATTTAAAATTAAAGCATTTTAATAAGAGCCGGAAATAATATATTCCACTCTGAATATCATTAATATCGAATCATATTTGACTGGTTAAGTTAAAAAAATTAGATATTAGAAAACTAAAAATTAGGTATTAGAAAACTATTAAAACATTAGTTTTATAGAATATTTGTATTTCTAATTAATTCCCGGAAATTTGAGTGTTATAACATATTTTTCCCTTGTTAAATTATGCAAAATTGTTATTTCCACATATTTTAAAGTTAATTTTTTTGAAATTTATGAAACACTTACATAAATATAAAAAATACTAAATATAAAATAACATGACTATTCTAAGTCTATTATTTGGATTATTCTGAGACCATTTTTGTCCTAACTTCCATATATGTTTTTTTCTCGAATAGACTTTTAAACTCTAATGTACTGGCCAAATTTCTTAAAGTGCAGACGATTTCTTTTCTGTTTAATATATATAGCTAATCCGATGAAACATCGGTCCATAATTTGATATATCTATCATATATGCCCCCTTTTTTAAGCTTATTAAAATTTTTAAGTATGAATCAATTTTATTGAAATTCGTCAGTATTATATTTCTAACTCTCTATAATATATTTATAACATTTAAGGATTGTATATTCATATTCATTCATTCATTCATTCAATACTATAATGTTTCAATAAAACATTGCTATAAAATCATTAAAAATTATGATGAAATCATCGGTGTAAATAGCTTTTTTCCAGTTCATAAATCTAATAAGAGATCATATTTCATTATAGTGTTCATGTAAGAATCAATACAAGCATTTTCCAAAAAAATACGATTTGCAAATACTTATTCAGTTTATTCATAATTCCAATATTATCGGCCTTTTTTATTGTTTTGTAGAACTTAATTTTTATAACAAAAAATATTGCTCATTCGTCATGTGTTTCCTTTTAAATATATGATTGACCCATAAAATAGGCTACACAAATTTTTTTATAGTGCGTATACTTAATAAGTGTCCAATAACAATAATAAGCTTCAAATAACTTGAAAATAAAAAAATTAAATTTTTTTATTTTATTTCTGGACTCGGAATGGAAGAACATTATATTCTATTAAAAATACAACTGCTATAAAATCAACCACAACTGTATAGGTATAACAAGTAAAGATGTTAAAGCCCGACTATTGTTGGTTGTAAATGACTGCTACGAAAAATTTGCGAACGACCCCCATGTAACTTGGTTTCTTTATTTATGCTTATGTATGCACTATATTATTATGATATTAACATTAATGTAAAATTTGTGCGTTTTAAAGTGAATTCTTCTGGAGGGTTAAATGGGAATTGGAAAATATTATGGACCGATCCTCGTATAATCTCGCACAGCGGTTTAAGCTTATATTTATCTTAATTTGATTAAATATTATTACAAAACCCACATATTTGAGCGATTTATGAATTTGAAGTTATTTTTGGAAGGAAAGTTTTAAGGGACCTATGAGAAATAACGGACCGATTTCGTATAATTTGGCACATTGTTTTAAAATATAATTAAATTTATTTTTTGTGAAATTTAGTTAAAACCGTTTAAGATTTAGGAAATAAAGGAACACATATTTTTTCACGTTTCAAACATTTTCACAAACGCATAGTACCCCCCATCTTCTATGGTGGTGTAGGATATAACAATATAATTTCTATATTAATATGTATACAAATCCATTCGTATGTATATGTATATCGACATCATGTTGTATAATTTTAAGTCTGTATATGATTATAAATACAATACATACATATACGACATAATCATAATTCACAATAATTGCCATAAAGGTAATTAATATCTTTACCGCCAAATCATCATTGTTAAATTGTTTATACTCATACACATGTAAATGTATTTTCTGTCCACTTGTGTCATGTTATATATTTATATCAA
This sequence comes from Cochliomyia hominivorax, assembly GCA_004302925.2. Classification (NCBI taxonomy): domain Eukaryota; kingdom Metazoa; phylum Arthropoda; class Insecta; order Diptera; family Calliphoridae; genus Cochliomyia; species Cochliomyia hominivorax. Next base: position 62,390,677 of record PYHX02000495.1, on the reverse strand, counting down.
ACTGTGTAACAAGTAAAATTTAAGATATGAAAATACAAGGACACATGAATACAAATATCCTTGTATATCAAGATAAAAGATTATCACAAAAACGTACATAAACATATACACATAAACACACACTCACAGAACATTAACAGAAACAAAGTTATATAAATTAATTGAAATGTTTTATGATAAATGATCAAATCACTGAGAGATTAAAACTTACAATTAATTGTTGCCTCAAATATTATAATAATTTCAAGGAAGATTTGCTAATAAATATCAGTTGAGAAATATATGTAGATTATGTAGTGAATTTTCTAATAAAGGCGTTAATAAAATCTCAAAAGGTGAAGAGTTATAAATTATATAAATTAGGAAGTTTATTATTTTGTGTCTGATTTTAGAATAAATTCAAAGGATTATTAAAAAGTTTTATATATAAAATTGATTTATGAAACATTGATTTTCAAAAGCGGTCCTAATATGGCAATTTTGGAACAGCACGACAGAACGTATGACATGTTGGTCAATATAGAAGGCGTCAAAATTTTCAGATAAAAGCCTTCTTGCTTGATAAATATTCCTTTCTATTTACCTGAATGAATCGGTTCTGGCTTTTTTACGATTTTAAGTTTGATAGTTAAATCGGGTTCACAATGATCCCAGAACGCTGTTTTAGAAAATAAATCCGTTATTTGAAATTAATGGATTAAGGAAATTTAAAAAAATATTAGGAGATTACATTTATAAAAAAATCACGTTACTGGGAGTCAAATAAGGACACTTAATTATCGATATTAAGAAGAGTAGTAGATTAAGATTAGCAATTACTTTAAATTAATTCCGACAAAAATTATATACTAAAATATTATTATCAAGAAAGGGGCTCCCTGTTACATTAGAAAAACGTGGTATTGTTTATCGATCGTGGATTTGGGCAAAAAGTTGGATATGACAACAATATAAAACGTAACAAATACGATGTGGATATTTTTTAAAAAATTTATCAAACAGGTCCATACAGACGTTTACTACTGTCTCAGTAAACTTAATGTCTCCACTTAAATTCTGAACATCAATATTAATTTCCAATATTAAGCATAAAATAAAGCCTATGAATTTCTTTCGCTCATATACATATATATTCGTTTAATATAAATTTCATATATCTGAGCTTTACGCTGCGATGTGCCGTTTCTTTGTACAACCAAAATTATGGAAATCGATTTTTGAACATATTCATTTGTGGTCGATGAAATCATTTTATAATTTTTAAATAAATTTCGATTTGAGACATAAACTTCATCACTTATGGTTGTTGAGTGTCCAACATTTTTATTTTCTTATTTTTACATATTAATAATCGAACAGTGTGGTAAATTATTTGAAAGCCTGACCAAAAACTACTCGAAGTGTTTTCATTATAAACAGTGTCAGCACCAGTCCAAATATAATTTGACTGATATTTATTGAAAACATCCATGATTTTACCTCGTCTTCTTAATTTGAACTTGAACTTAGGAGCGTATTAAAATTATTAACATTTTTAACAAAACCCAACTTAGTCCTACAAAAACTTGATCAAGCATTCAAAGATTTAGCGTTAAACTGTTTCCAATATTTTTAAGGCAGCAACAGTAGAAACGGTTGAGGAAGAAATAATGGTCCAAAGTACAAGGATCAAAAGGTTCTTGACATGAAGGCTGCCAAAAATTTTGAGGCAAAAATTAGAGCACGAGAATTGAAGTCAAATTCACTGAAAAATATTCCTGTTGCATAATGGATGACGAAACTTATGTACAGGAAGATTTTTTGCAATTATCTGCTCAAATTTTATGTTGCTGATGCTCAAAGAAATAAGGTATTTAAAGGTTTTTGCGGTAGAGAACAGAGAACACTATAAAAACTTTAATGGAAGGCTTCTAAAAAGGGTTTAAATTTTCATCATTAGTGGCTAAAACAGTTTTTTTAATTGTAAAAATAATTTTAGTCAAATTAAAAATTTGAACACTAAATGTCATATGTTAAGGAATTTTCCATCATACTCCTTTGAAAATTTGAAATTTTCAGGAAACATTGACCTTGTGATTCTAATTTAAGGTGTAAAAAATATTTATTTAATAAAAACATTTTTTTGGCCTATAAACTCCACATTTATTGGAAGTCAGTGCAAGCCATACCAAACAATAACAAACACTTCATAGTCCCCAATACTATATTCCGTTTTTAAGTCCACGTTTTAGTAATTTAGAACATGGAGTTTCAATTTAAAATTTTTAATAAAAAAGGTTGAATTCGAAAGGATCTTAACTTAGTCCTATTAAATCTGGTGCTACAAAAAAAATGTTTTTAAGAAAAAAATAATTTTCGATGAGAATTAGTAAATATATTTTTTTTTCGATACAAAAAATCTAAAACTCTGGAATTAGAGTTCAAGATGATGAAAGGAGAAATCATAAAATATCTTCAACTCATTAGCATTTGTCCATAATTATTGGATGTTATTAAAAATTTGACTCAGCCGTAATAAGCATTCCTACTTTTTAGTATTTCTAAAACTTGTTGCTGGGTCGTATCTATGTAAAAATTAGTAAAACTAGCAAGCACAACTTGCAATAGATTATTAAAGTATTCAAATTTATGTGAAATTTATGCGTTTTAAATGGATTTTTTTCTGGAGGATGTTGAGGGATTAAATAAATAAAATTTAAAATAGACTTATTTAGCGAACAATCTTTACGTTGACAGCCAAGCAGACGAACGGACAAGCTTACATCGACCCAGGAGGTGATTCTGAGTTGAACGTTATAATCAAAAGTGGTGGTAGGACTATTTTTTCTGTACGTTACTAACATCTGCACAAACGCATAATACCACTACCACTCATGGTGGTGTAGAGTATAAATACTGTTTGAAACAATTTGAAAAGTCTGTAGTTGTGTAATTAGTACTTTATGGATTTTAAACGTTGTCGATGAAAAGATAGAAATATTACTTTCATTTTCATATTTTTGCAAATCTATCACAGACGTATTGGGTATTTTGAAGTGTTTTTTTCTAAATCTTTATCTTTAAATGTACATTTTGTTTTAGGTTTTTTGGAAAAGTAAGATATAAGTATATTACGACTGTATATTTATATAATATTTCATACTTTTTCAATCTTCTTACCTCAAATTCCCAGAATAATGCGAGAACCTCCTATGCACTTTTTATTTGCTGCTCCTCTATATTTAATTGTTTTGCAACTTCATTAAAAAATGTCAAATGTTCGAGATTTTTTTCGAATAAGTTTCGAGATTTTGAAGATTAATAATTTTATAATTCTCGGCAATATCGCGAATATCTAGAAGTGTTCGCAGTAATGAATATTCGTTTATTTTATAAATTTCAATAATAGTAATATATTTTTTCAATAATAGTAAATATATTTTTTTTTCGATACAAAAAATCTAAAACTCTGGAATTAGAGTTCAAGATGATGAAAGGAGAAATCATAAAATATCTTCAACTCATTAGCATTTGTCCATAATTATTGGATGTTATTAAAAATTTGACTCAGCCGTAATAAGCATTCCTACTTTTTAGTATTTCTAAAACTTGTTGCTGGGTCGTATCTATGTAAAAATTAGTAAAAACTAGCAAGCACAACTTGCAATAGATTATTAAAGTATTCAAATTTATGTGAAATTTATGCGTTTTAAATGGATTTTTTTCTGGAGGATGATGAGGGATTAAATAAATAAAATTTAAAATAGACTTATTTAGCGAACAATCTTTACGTTGACAGCCAAGCAGACGAACGGACAAGCTTACATCGACCCAGGAGGTGATTCTGAGTTGAACGTTATAATCAAAAGTGGTGGTAGGACTATTTTTTCTGTACGTTACTAACATCTGCACAAACGCATAATACCACTACCACTCATGGTGGTGTAGAGTATAAATACTGTTTGAAACAATTTGAAAAGTCTGTAGTTGTGTAATTAGTACTTTATGGATTTTAAACGTTGTCGATGAAAAGATAGAAATATTACTTTCATTTTCATATTTTTGCAAATCTATCACAGACGTATTGGGTATTTTGAAGTGTTTTTTTCTAAATCTTTATCTTTAAATGTACATTTTGTTTTAGGTTTTTTGGAAAAGTAAGATATAAGTATATTACGACTGTATATTTATATAATATTTCATACTTTTTCAATCTTCTTACCTCAAATTCCCAGAATAATGCGAGAACCTCCTATGCACTTTTTATTTGCTGCTCCTCTATATTTAATTGTTTTGCAACTTCATTAAAAAATGTCAAATGTTCGAGATTTTTTTCGAATAAGTTTCGAGATTTTGAAGATTAATAATTTTATAATTCTCGGCAATATCGCGAATATCTAGAAGTGTTCGCAGTAATGAATATTCGTTTATTTTATAAATTTCAATAATTTTTCGAATACTTTTGTTCTAGAATAATTTATTTTTACGAAAATTAATAAATTTCGAAACTGAGATCAGGCGGGTTATTTCATTACTTCATTTTAAACATTAAAAATAAAAATTAAAAAAACTAATTTACATAATAAAGTGGTCAAACGCAATGTAAATTGTTTGTTTTATTCCCTTTTCTAGTTGGTTTTCAAGCATAAAATATTACAATATTTTTTTCTCTTTTCAGTAAAATTTTTTGTGTTATATTTTTATTATTAAAAAACAAATCATACAAAAAAAGAACAGTGTAAAAAGTACACAGTAACCAGCCAAGGGTGACAGTTGGTATATACGTTGTAAAACAATGCTAAGGATAATTAATTGCGACATTTATTATATGGACAATGATAAAATACTTTTACATACATTTTTATTACAAAGAAGTAACAACAGTCACATGCAATGTTTTGTTTGCATAACCTTCACTATTTGTAGCCACATAATGGACAAAAAGGACCTTTAAGAGTTGAATGATTCGTTAGAAAAATATTATAAAAAATATGAATTGTGAATTCATAAGATTCAATAACACCAACAGTAATAATATCTACATTTGTCATTGATGACAAAGTATTTTAATGAATGAGTTTAAATAGTTATTAGTAGTTAAATTATCATTTTGAACCAAATCGCTTTAAGATACAAAATTCTGGAATTTGAACACGTCTGAACATCACTTTGGATAGCACACTCTCTTAAAAATAGAATAAAGTAGTAAGTAAATGTGACATTTAGAAAGGTAATATGAATTAAGTTGGGTATAAATCTCAATAAATTGTATATATGTATCACTCATTAAACACATCATATTCTATTGTATACTTACATATTACATATCGATATTAATATTGTCTCAAAGCAATCCAAAATTTAATCAAGGCTTTGACATCAATATACGCTTAGTTCATCTTTATTCCACAGATTTGGATCCCAAGAGATCTTCAGTGATAGCACGCACTTATCTTGCTGATAATGAATTTCAAATCTATAGATTCTAAACTATTAAGTACCCAAGTACACTTGATACCACTGGTATTATGCTCATGTATTTGAGCTTTTGTCCTCAAACACCTATTTCCGTGAGAAACTTCGCTACCAACCCTGTGGATATTTGGTTTTCTAGATATTTCATCTTATATCTGATTAGAAAAGTGCTATAGAATATTCAGAAGAAATGTTATCTTCTATACGCATAACAGTGAGACAAGCTTCACAGCGGCGGTTTGTATCACATTGGAAATATTCGGTTATCCCAGAATAGTTCTAAAATAGGTACGTGAATATTAAACTTATCTGTGGAAGTTAGTTGCAGTCCAGAAGCATTAAAATCTCTTGAATTCAAGAATCTGCTCTACGGCATCAATATGAAAGCGACAGCTCGGAAAAATCGTGATCTCTTAGTGAAGATAATTGTCGGAAAAACGAAATAACTTCAATTGATTAGTAAAATCTTGCCTGGATTAGATCAATTGACAATGCCGACATCAGGATATCTGCGAATATCGTGTTCCATTTAACGACTTCTTTTGAAGCTACAAAAGTGTAACCTCCTCTATCGCGGCTTCTGTTTGATTATGGAGGTATTTTACATTTATAAGGATATATGTAACTCTAAGAAGAGAATAATGTCAACCCATCGACTGACCAATACCGACCGACTTAAAGTTGATTTGGATGATTTTAGACTTCTTTCCAGTCAGTCACGATATATTCAGTTCCCCTTTAATATTTTTGGACACTTCAGATATTTTAATCTAAAAACAAAAATTTACTTTTTGTATTTTATATTCTATATAGTCGTTGCAAATCTTTTTAAAAAACGCTTTTATAAGATACCTTGTATAATTTCATGTACAGCCAGGGAGAAAGAAATTTGTGTCCCATTTTCTCTTTGTTTTTTTATTTTTTTTTTAAGTTAAAATAAAAAAAACTGACGCCAGTTAACTAGATCCTTGATACCCTCCAACATTAACATTATGCAAACAATCGCATGAGTTGAAGATATTGCATCAGAAAACAAATTACACTATTCTGTGAATTTTGGGGTTGTCTACGATATCAAATCATTACATTTTTTAAAGGAACAAGGACAAGACAGACAGACAGACAGGCAAACCTTTTCGTACTGATCCAAAAATTGACCAATGTATTACTTTTGCCTAAATATTTCTAAAACTATAAGAGATATCCCAGAAATTAATGCAATTTTTTCTTTTTCTAAATGTTATACCCAAGGTAACCGAGAGGATCTACTAGGAACTAAGCACCTTTTCAAATCAATTGCTTAAACAGCTCAAAAATTTCTATGTAAAATTTAATTTTTAAATTTTTTATGGGACTAAAATTACAAAATTATTTCCATAAAAGCATTTCGAAACAACTGTGCTGAGGTGGAGTAGAGTAAAAATCGCTTCACTTTCTAAATATTTGTTAAAACAATTACATAATAAATAATCTCCAACAAAAATGTTTCGGCATTAAAAATTAATATAAATAAATTATATTTTCCATAATATTTTCTCTTTCAATATATGTAACTATTGACAATCGCCATTATACTCTATGGACATAAATAATTTAGCCAAATTCATAATTTCATTAATTTATTTCTAAATTAAATAAATAATAGAAAATTATTATTATTTTTTCTCTCGTTCAAAATTAAATTTTTGCTTAAACTTGGAAACATACATTTTCACTTAAAATATTTAAAATAATAAAATACCATAATAAAAGTATTATATTACAAATACAATAGAATTTATTTAAATAAAATGATGTTATTTAGTTTATATATTTAATTTGATTCAATTAGAAATATTTATACAATAATACATACATATTTACATCAATTTTATATAGAGGGAATATTAAGGGTGTTCTTTTGTTAAAACCAAACGAGAAATATTACTTTATTTGGCTTTGCCGAATCTTCAATACCCTCAGCCATAAATGCGTTATGTTTTGTACTCACTCACTCCCACATATACACACAAACGCATATATGATAAAGCCATTTTTCTTAAATTCAACAAAGGAACGCTTAATGACTTATAAAATTGGTTATATTTTTGCCTATAACTTTTTTATACTGAACCGATATTGATAATTTTTGGAATGATAATGACATACATATAACTTTATACTATACCCAATTCGAATTTTAATTTGTCTAATTTATCTAATACGAAGTTTAACGAAAAATCTTCGCTGGATCTTAGAGGATGGCTCAGATGTTTGTCTATATCTTTTAATATACTGAAGCAATTGTGCTGATTTTAAATAGGAAATTTCAATTATTGTGGATGTGAGACGATTTCTTCTTGACGTTACACACGGAATGACAAAGTTAAAACACCCTCTTCACTGCTTATGTAGGTGTAAGGTATAACAATAATGAAATTTACAAAACATTTATATATGTAAATAAATAAAAATGAATAAATTGTAAATCAATTTTCTATAATTTTTTCAAATAAACCAGAGAATAATATATTTAATATTGTTTGGAAAAAGAGAATATTTTAAAACATATAAACAGTAATAATTGAGAGTTTTAATAAAAGTTTTTAATAAACTTTAAATGGAAATTATGTTGAATTTATAAGGATTAAAAAATGGAATTTACTAAGAGTTTATCATAAATTGAGATTTATAATTTTGCGGATCAGAAATATGTTGTCGGTCAAGACCATCCCTGAACTACCCTATAGAACATTGATTGATGTATTAAATAATAGCTATAAAAAGCAACCTCGTTAATTGAAATAATTTCCTTCAGTTATTCATTAAATCAAATATTATTGCAAATCAACGCACAGTGTTTTCAAATCTATTTTTATACCCTTCACCATACATATATTTTATATATGTATAGTATATAAGTATATATTCTTGCATCATAGCAAAATTAAGTCTATTTATATTTGTACGTCTGTATGCCTGTCTGTTGCCGGCTCGCTCACATCTACAATAACTCACAGAGCTCATTGTAATTAGGCTTGAGTATTGTGCATTGTTCTGAGAACCTTTAAAATAATGGGTTTACTGATATCTGAGGAACTCTAAGTAAAGAGAAGAACTTCCGTAAAAAGCAATTTGTGGGACATTTTATGCTAAATGTGCTCCATTATATTTCCAAAAATTATAGTCATCGGTTCAGAAGAAAATAACTTTTAGCCAAAAATTTACTAATTTTTTTACTCATTAAGGGTTCTTTGTTTTTAAGAAAAACGTTTATATATTGTTTGTGTTTGTCACTGTGTATGTAAAAATATGATGTATAGCCAAATAATCAGTTTTACTGGTTTTAAAATAACTCTGTAACTCTTAAACCATTAGAGATATCTTAATTTAATTTAGACCTGAAATGTTTTCGATTAATTTACAGTAATGTTGGCTCCGGCTTGGACTAACAAGAGTATGAATTTATTCAAAAGTATTTGTTATTTGTGAAAGTGTTGGGACATAAAGGTTCAAAATTTGTCAATTTCCTTCAAATGTCATTTGATGACAAAATTTTGTGAAAATTTAAAATTTCGAATTTTAAACTTTATAAAAGTTAAACTAAAAATTTATTGGAAATTCATTTAAAAAGTCAATTTTTTCATATGGAAGTATCCGAAATAGAAATCCCAAAAGAACATGGTTAAATATTTGAGCTTTTTTAACAGAAATGAACACTCTTCTCTTATAAGAGCCGTCAATGAGAAAATAAATTATGTATGTTTCCTTACACACATATGTATACAGTTATAAATTATGGACAATTAGAATTTGAGATTTGAGAAAGAACAAATAAATATTAACTTTTTTTACCACCATAACTGGTTGGGTTATAATACGTTTATGCTGATATTTTTAACGTTGGAAGAAATTGTGTTACCCCCACATATAAGTATACCATTCATCTCAGAATCACTTTCTGAGTCAAATTAACGATGTCCGCCCCATCTGTCTCTCCCTCCGGCTGGCTGTCCATGTAAACGTTGTGAACGTTTTGAGTTATTTTGATGAAATTTGGTACATATTATAATTTTATGTCAAGGACGAACCTATACAAATTGGTCATGTTTGGTCCAATTTTTCTGTTAGCTTTAATACAAATGTCTTCTGGAAATCACAGATATGAATATATTTTAATTAAATATGGTCCTCAGTTTACTATAGCTCCCACACAGATTTTTAAAAAAATGTTAGTATTGTGATAATATTTTCCATGTTTAAGGTCTACGTAAACAGAAATCACCCTACCTAAATTTGTGATAATTGTTTCATAATTTTCTGAAGCTAAATCTCCTTAATATATAAGTGTGAAAAAATATTTTAAATAAGTATAATTTATACAACTACAAATCATAAAATCAGGTTCTATGAGTATTGGGCCATATTTTTTCATAATGCGCAGTGACCGTAGAAACTAATTAGATGAGAAAGTGTAGTAGTTGCATACATACGTCATGCTACTAAATTTCGAAGAGTTAGGTAAGCATAAAAGTGTGGATATACTCGCTGACATGCTAATCTTCGAATCACAGACAAAAGATGTTGGTTATCTCAATAAAAAGATTGATCTTGCCAGAGCTCTTGCGAACAGGTGATTTACCACTGTCACATAATTTATGATCTTCTTTTAGCTCGAGATATCTTTTATATTACTTTATTTACAGATTTTTTCAAAGATGTAGTCTCATCACTAATTGATTTCAGAGGTACGTCATATAGTACCTCCAATATTATTTGTTACGGAAATATACTGTCTTTCCAGGTCATTTTTTGTAGAGTACACAAGTAAAATAAGTTGTTATTAGTTAAAATATGTACACTCAAAAAATTATGTAGTTAAAATCAACAGAAAATGATATTTAAAACAAATGAAAATTCTTTTAAAAAGGAGTCTTTAGATTCCTATTTTAAGTTTTTGAATACGCCGTCTGTTCTTATCTGTTGATACCCACCTTATATTTGGTTCTGATTTTGTTTATATTAAGACCGCTTTATTTAATTACTAAACCATATAACGGTCATTCCTTTCTAACATTGCATGGGCAATCGTCAAAGAAAATGTTCTCAGTTCGATATATATCCTAAGTTGATTATTATTTTTAAGGGCAAAAAGTATTCAGTTTTCAGAATCACTATCTGTGCATAGATTTAACTATGCATGTTCACTTGGACGGCTTGTGAACATAATGCAAATCGCAATATAAAAGTTATCTTGATGAAATTTACAAAACACTCCCCCGAGAAGGATTTTTAAGCTTACGTCAATCATTATTATGAAATCATTTATAATTGATTTTATCATTTGTTATAATGTTCAAAAATAATATGGTAACTATATATATTATATAGTTACCATATTATTAATTATTTTATAGGTCAAATACCACCCCGATTTCACATGAAAGGCTTAAATCTTACAAATATGTTGGTGTTGTTAATTATAATATTTGATAAAATTAAGAGAAATATAAACAACTATCGATGTGCGTAATATTACACCATAGAGAAAATTATTTTCGAAAACTAATAAGCTTCACACAAATAATAATGTCATAATAACGTATTGTATAAACCAAAATAGAAAGTTAACGAGGGTAATTTAAAATTTTTCGTAAATACAATTTATAATCGTCTATAACATTATTAAAAGTTATATAATTGAATTTGAGTTTAGTAATATTCTTTATTTGAAAATACTTGTGGGCTTATTTTCCACAATTGCGATATTTTTCTTAGTTCAGTTTCAAAAGGAACTGTTCATCTGTTGTTAAACCAGTCGAAACTCTTCCTGATATTCTTCTAAAATGTTGTACGAGCTTTTTGAAAATTTTGTAAAAAACTTCAATAATTTGATATTTCTATAGCTTTTGCAAGATCTTCCGACACTTTTTATACATTGGTACAATAATTCCAACTGTTCCACTGCTACGGAGTAAATACAGAGGCTAAAGGTGTATAAAGTCAATTATCACTTATAGTGTTAATAAATAGAGTTGAAAATATATCTTGTCTAGGGCCCTTGTTCTCTTTCAGTAATACAATGCAGAATATTTATATAAAAATATTTGCATTTTTTTTTAAAATTCGAGTAAACTTCATTAAAAAGAAATACTAAGATTTCCAATGTAAATTTCACTTTCTTAATTTTACTTTTAATTTTTATTAAACTAAAACATTTGCAAATAATATATTTATTGATTTGGAATCCCTTTAAGTTCTATAAAATATAATTTTGTCACAAGAAATTGTTAAGTTTCCGGTAACAGGAACTTTTCATTTCCTGTTAAACAAACTAAACCATTACAACTACATGGATACAATTCCGTAAGGCATTTGCATACGATTATAATAAATGAAATAATCAATGAATGTTTATCCTGTAAGTAAATGAAAATCTCTTCAAACAACTATGGAAAAAGAAAATTAGTTCTAGACTCAAAATTTGTCTTTTATTAAATTTAACACTTTTATTTAGATTTTTTAGAACTTTTATTATTGAAGATTTTATATTCAAAACTTCCGTCTAAATATTTCAATTAAAAAGAAATTTTTCTCATGAATTTTATGCAAAAAAATATTATTTATCTTTGATAACAGCATTTTCTAAAAAAGTATACCGACTTTACTATATTTATACCCTACACCACTGTAAGTGGTTGGGGTACTTTACTGACGTTTGTAACATAATGCAAAAATAGTGTTACTCCCATCTCTAATACACCGTTGGAATCAGAATCATTTTCTGATTCGATTTAACGATGTCCGTCCATCTGTCTGTCTGTCTGTCTATCTATCTGTACAGCTGGCTGTCCATGCAAAATGTTATAAATTGGTCGCAGATCTACAGTCTTAATTTTTGAGATATCCTGATGAAATTTGATACATATTATTACTTAGGACCAGAGACCACAGCTTCGTGAATTTTGTCATATTCGGTCCAATATTTTAGGGAACTTCCCATAAAAATTGTTTCTCCCGAAAATAGGATTTAAGAACAAAAAAGTCCTAAATGTTTACATTTACACATAAATCGTATATGTGAGATTCGGTCGGTATTGTAATAATACTAATTGAAACTAAGATAAATATAAGCAAACATTTATGCGCAAAATTATACCAGTGCGTCCATAATTTCTTCTTGCTCTTTAATTTTAAAACGCATAAAATTCACAAAAAATGTTAATTTCACAAATAATGAACCACACAGTTAAGAATAAACCAGAAAATTAAATTATACGAGGATCGTTCATCTATTTTTCGTAACTATTATTTATGACATTGTGGTATAGGCTATCAAATAGTCGGGCTTCACCGACTATAACATCCTTACTCGTTTTTCCTGCACTTGTGCATTAAATATACTTTTCTGTGTGTCTTGTGTCTAGTTTTCTTTTAGTCTGTTTCTTTTATGTGTTCATCCTCTTTATTTGTATTTTCTTTATTTTTGTTGGTTGAAAGTTTGTTTTCTATGCGTTTTCTTTCTGTATTCTTTATGCATTTCTATGGAACGGAAATATTATAAAGCAAAGTATTCTTTAGAAGGCAAAAAAGGAAAGCAAAATCATGTTTGTTTTTGTACAAAAAAAAGTTGTTGTTATCTTCTCTATGGTTTTTTAAAAAAAGTTTAATTGAAAACCATGAAGAAAATATGACTGAATATAATATATAATTTATGATCCGAAATTTTTGTTACAAAATGTGAAAAAAAACATTTCTGAAAATTTGAAAAATGTTTTTACTCTGTGGCGTAATAAGTTTGTTGTTCTATGTGAAACATTAAGAAAGAATCATATCGGTTTCTATAAGAAATAATATTGAGCAATATCTGACCCAATCCTCAGAGAGAGTATAGGAAATTTTTCAAAAGTGTAATAAGGAAAGGGATTAGCACAATATGTGTTCATGTAATCGGTGTTGCCAATTTAGGCCTTAAGTGTTTATTAAATTCGCCAATTTCAGTCGGGCTTAGCCACCGAAAACTTAATTTAGCCATTAAATATGTTTTAGCCATTTTATTTACACTTAGGCATTCCTATACGGGCTAAACTGACACGTCAAAGTGTCCATATAAACCTTTAACAAGGAAGTACTTCATACAATTTGGATTAAATTTGTATATCGTTCCCTATAACTAGCGGTTAAATTTGTCTCTGAAGGTTTTTTTAATTAATTAAGAATACATTTTTTCTTAAAGTATCAACAAGAAAGTGAGTTTCCAGAATTTTTGATCAATTACGAATTATTATTTGATGAATCTGATTTTATAAATAATTTATTTTTATAGCCTCCATCATCACAAGTGGAGAAGAGGGTAC